>SCDZ01000263.1:131932-268476 GCA_004143845.1 Drosophila lacertosa | reverse complement strand
TTTTTATTTAATGTTTTAGAATCTATATTCATTTTTTTTTTTTTTTTTTTTTTTTTTTTTTTTTTTTTTTTGGGAGATATGTTGGGAGTGTTTAGTGTAATAATCTACTAGAAAAAAAATTGTTAAGCTAGTTTGTAAACTGAAAGTCCCTATATTCATTTTCTTTTTTTTTTTTTTCTTTCTTTTATGGTTAATATACATATATATATTGGAATACATGGAAATTGTTGTAGTTGTAGTATTTGTTTTTCTATTCTGTTCTACACACACATTTATAAAATATGTTTTGTTCGCTGCATTTCCCTGCGCTCTTTGAGGCACTACATCACTTTTCACTTTTCACTTTTCACTTTTTACTGTTTTACTTTTCACTATTAACTACCCGCCCCGTCTAATCAAAACTTTAAGTTGGCCAACACCAACAGAGCAGCCTGCATTGGCATTGGCCTTCACCCAGGGCCCCCAACGTTTGTTCATTGTCTTGGGCAATGTCCTCGCCGCGATGACGTTCGTCCTGTCGTCGTCGTCGTTCTTGTTGTTGTTGTTGTTGTTGTTGGTGTTGTTGTTTAGTATGTGTGCTGCATGGTGTAGGGACAGCAGGCCGCATAGCTGGGCACCCGCGAATAGAGCCCGGACATGCCCTTCATGTAGACATACTGGACTGGAGGTCGCAGGATGCTCTGCTGTTTCTTATCCTTTTTGGCTGATTTGCTTGAGCTGTTGCTGTTGCTGCTGCTGCTGTTGCTGTGATTGCTGCTGTTGCTGCTGCTGCTGTTGCTGTTGCTGTTGCTGTTACTGTTGCTGTTGCTATGGCTCTTATTCTTGCTTGCCATCAGCGTGGCAACATCGCGCTGGGCGCGCAGCTGCCGCAACGGTGTATTGCTGCAGGACAAGGAACGCAGCGATGCCGTCGCTGTGGTCGCCGCCGAGCTGGAGAAATGCTGCAGCATGCGGCTGACCGACGATGAGATCGAGATGCGACTCAGATGTAGGCCACCCTTCCTGCTGCCACCGGCCGAGGCAGCCGATGCGGAACGCGGCTGTGGCGCCTTCAAATGTTGCCCCAAATTCTCATTCTCGTTCTCATCCACATTCTCTTGCTCTTCTTCGTCAACGTTGCTGCTGTTGCTGCTGCCGCTGTTGCTGTTGCTGCCACTGTTGCTGCCACTGTTGTTGCCACTGTTGCTGCCACTGTTGCTGCCACTGTTGGTGTTGCTGTTGCTGCCACTGTTGCTGCCACTGTTGCTGTCGTACTGATGCGGATGCAGCTGTTCCATGGCGCTGCCGGGTCTGTACACAGTCTCCACATAGATGTGCCCATTGTTATCGTAGAACTCCAGTCCAGGCGAATACGAGGACGACGATGTGCGCGAAGTGTTCTCCAGATCCAAACTGGAGCCGCCATTCAACGCCCCCAAGCATTCGTTGCGGGAGCCGCGCTCATCGCTCAAGCTGAACGAATCTGTGGATGAGCTGCGTATATCGTCCTGGCTGCTGTAGACGGTGTCGTTCTGATGATGATGATGCTGAAAGTGCCTGCCCAGATGGCGGCTGAGCAGCTGCAGCAGGCTGCGCGATCGGGACAACTTTTGGCCGCGAGAGCCGCGTTTCTGCTGCTTCGTTTGCTTCTCGCCCAGATCCATTGAGGAGCTGTTGGCGCTGCAGTTGGAGCTCGACTTGGAGCAATTGTTCGGCGATAGCGTATCCATCTCACGTTTCTTATTTAACTTTTGCTTGCTTTAGCTAGCTTGAACTTTGTTTTATTTTCAAATAAATATTTTCAAAAAATGTCACTTAAAGTTTTTTCTTAGCTTTGCTTTTGTTTTGGTGTTTTTATTTTTTTGTTGCTGTGTGAACTTCGCGACTGGCTGTCAGAGACTGTTGTGGCAGGCGTCGTTGCTGTCGCTTTTATAGCTGCACTCAATGTCGAACGCTGTGCGCTTAACCTTCGGCCAGCTTCGTCCTGCGTCCAATGCGCCGAGGACACTTCGTGCGGCAGTTGCCAGCCACGAACAGCGCCAGTCGCTCAGCAGCTTTTGTGGCAGCCACAACGTGAACGGACACCAAAATTTACCGCCAACCCCCTTCCCCGTTTTGGGCCATATATTTACGTGCTCCGTGCAACCTGTTGCCAGTTTGCAAGCTACGATTTCGAGCATTTTCCTTGTTCCGTCAACGTGATTGTTGGTGCTTGCCCCAGCAACGCTTGGCGGCCATTGTTCGCGGCACACAGAATGAAGAAAGCGCCTTTGAGCGATGTTGCACTTTTGAGTTTTTAGCCTTTGGTTTCTGCGTGCATTGGGAACGTGACCTTTGCACGTCATAAACGGCCCTAACTTTAGCCATTTGCCAGCAAATTTGATGCCCAGCTCGGATTCCTCAAAACCCAAGTCTGACGCGGCTCCAACCAGACACGTGAAGCACACACCTTGCAACATTGCAACCAGTCCGAAGCCAGCCAGCTGCTCAGCTAAATTGTGCGTGGACAACATTTTCCACATGCCATCGAATTGAACTCATTTCTTTGACTTTCGATTTGCATTCGTTTCCCCTTTCAATTTGTTCACGTTAAAAAAGATTTTAATCTGCAGACAATCGTTTAACAAGTTAAACTGCAGATCTGATTTACTTTGCCATTTATTTTGCCTTTGAGTCTGCATTAACTTTGCCCTAAAATGTCTCTTTTATAGCAAACAGATATCTCAGTATTTAATGTGTGTTTTTTGCTGTTTAAAAAGGTTTTCTTTAAGGCATGCTCCTTTCTTGTTCCTGTAACTATTTAAACAATTGTTTAAATCGTTTAGTCTGCTTTAACTTTGCCCTAAAATGTCTCAATAGATATCTCAGTATTTAATGCGTTTTTATTTAATTTTACTTTGTGTTTAAAAACGTTTCCTTTTAGCTATGCTCCTTTCTTGTAACTATTTAAACGAGCCGCATTTTTAAATTTATTGATTGCAGTAGACAACTCTTAGTTGGCCATATTAAACCATTTTAAATTTATTTTTTATAAATTTTTCTTTTCGATTGGATAAACAAGCCAACTTACTTTGAATAGAAGCCTTTATATGCATATTATAACTTGGCGAAATCAAGCTTTAATTTACTGTAATTATTTCTTTATGTAGCTCATAATATAATAATATAATACAATATTTTTTAATATACGAGCAAGAGAAAGAGCAAAATAATACTTGTTTATTATTATTATTATTTTAAAATTATATTGAATTAAGAGCAAAATGAAGCTTGCTTTTTATTATTATTATAAAATAATATTTGTTATAAAAATAATAAGCAGGCTTTATTTTACTCTTGATGTACTAAATTAATATTAATATTAAATTATATTATTTTATTAGCAGCGAAATAAAGCTCGCTTATTATTATTATTATTGGCTCTAATAAATTAATATTATATTAATATTATTTTATCATAATGCTAATAGACAAGCTTTATTTTGCTGCTTATTATTATTATTATAAAATAATACTAAATTATATTATTTTATTAAAATAGTAATAAGCAAGCTTTATTTTGCCCTTGCTTCAAGTAGCCTATATCTATATCTATCATATATATGTATGTATGTATATAAATATTAGCTATCAAAAACTTTGCAGGGACTGCTCAAAATTTTCAGTTTTTATATAAAAAAGATGCATCGAATATTATTCTATTCTATTATGATAAATTTATTATAATTTTTAAAATAAATATGACCAACATAATTTATTAATATAAACTTGCAAAGAAATAAATGTTGATTTTTATCTATAAAACTCGTTTATATAAATATAGCTATTACAATAAATGTGGTGGGATATTTTAATTACAAAGGATAATTAAATATATATATATATATATATTTTTTTTTTTTTGTTTGTTTGTTTGTATAGTTCAGCAGTTTATCTAACTCTGCACTTATTTTTATTAGTAAATAAGAAGAATTTTTTTATTTTTAGTCGTTTATATTTTTTTCTATTTATTTGTTTAAATCTAAAGAAAACTATGTAATTTAATAAGTACACCAAGTACTTTCTGTGGCCTTGAAGGAACTGTTTGCTTTACTATTGCTAACAGGATTATTATGTTAGACGATTATTATACAGACGAGGAATTAAATTTTCTCGTTATCTTAGCCTTGTCTATATTATTTTATACTTACTCAATATAAAATAGTCTTAGCTAAAGTTAAACTCTTCCAACTGGGCACAATTTAAGCTCTGTTAGTTTATTTAGATAGCTAAAGTTAATTTAAAGCTATTTCTAAATGTTTAGCATGCATATTAAACTGCAGAATCCTTAGCTAATTGCCGGTGAAAAGTGTCCTTAAAAATGCAACCTGCTGCGCTGGTCTCCAGTTGCGATTCGCACGTTGTCGGCACGCATCGCGCTTATGCATTCAGCGTTCAGTGCTTGCCTCAACGGATGCCACTTCTGCCACGGATGCCACTTCTGCCACGGGCTGCTGCCATTGCTGTTGCTGATGGGCAGAGACAGCAGGTCAGGCTGTGTGTGTCCTATAAATAGGTCGCACTTCGCGTAATCGCCTTGCAACTCGTCCAATTCTCAGAGCGCGCACCTTACCTAAGTCCTTATTTTCGTTCCTATTTCCGGTTCGGCAGCATTGTCAACAGCTTCAAGAGGGCACAAGGCGGCAATCGACTGGAAAATGCTCTATTAGCAATTGTAACGGAGAGTCCTCGTAACGGTAAGTGGCACAAGTTAGAGCTTGACTAGGTTGAAGTTTAAGGATTAAGAGACAAACAAAATGACTAAAGCTTTCTTTGATACTATAAATATAAATTATATAAAGCTCATTATGTAAAGATTATTTTATGAATTACAATCAGTAAAAAAGGTGTTAAAGTTTAGTTGAATAAAAAGTTTGTAAGTCAATATGTTCTTTAGCAAGTTCTAAATACAGGGTATATATATATTATAAAGCAGACGTATCTAAAAATATACATATCTAATATTATAACTGAAAAAGTGCTTGCTTAAATATGTAAACCAAGTGGGCGTGGCAAATAAATGCTTATGTCTAGGAGTTTACAAAATTCAATTAGATAATTTCCCCTAAAGGTTTCAAATGGAAAGCATAAAATACAGTTTAATTAATATAAGTATTATAAGTAAAATTCTAGCTAAAAAAACACACACACAAGTTTACAAACAAAAGTATTAATTAACCAGCTATTTAATAAAAATTTAAATTTTTCAAAAAAAGTCTGCTGAAGGCGTGGCTCACATATTTAGTTTCATGAGGATAAAGCTAAAATCTAAAAACTAAAATATATATACTATGAAATTCGCAGTTAAACCAAATCTAGCTAAATGCATAAAGGCATAGCATTAAATACATACAAAATAATAAAAAAAAATATATAAATATATATATATATCTATAATATTATACTAAGTGAAAAAGAGACTTCTGAATTAATTGCTATTTTACATATCTTTTGGAATTCACAGCTACAACGATAATGTTTATATATATTTTTTTAGGCTTTTAACAAGTATTTTAAAGCTGTTTATATTTTAGTTACCAGAGTTTCAGACTTGTTTAATAAAATAAATAATTAAATAAATAATAAAAAAATAAAGAAATTAAAAAAAGAAATAATTATAATAATATATAACCAAATCTAGCTTAAAACTGTGAACTACATAAAGTTGAATAGATTTTAGCATAAGCTTATATAATATAGTGATAAACAAATTATGTTAGCTAAATATGGCAAAGCATTTGCAGGAAGTGAAGACTGCAAATTTCCTCTGTAAAAATACAGAAAAAAGGCAATCTACAAACTCAGCAATAATTAAGTTAATATAAAAAAAAATTTATAAAAAGAGCTGCCATAGCTAAGAAATGAATTATTTAGTTAGCTTTTTATAAGTAATTAAATAAATAAAAAATAAATAAAATATTTAATATATTTATAATAAATAAAAAAAATAATTGTAAATATGTATGATCCAGGATATAAAGGCCTGGGTCAAATTAACAAAGAAGAATCATCTGAAGTAAGTTCGTAATCAATAGTCTAACTATTACTAAGAAAATAGTACATAAAAAGTTCTTGGCATTAATTTAATCTATTCTATATATATATACCTATATATATTTATCTGATGCCCTCTAGATAGTCAGGAATATAGGCTAAATATGCCATTTCAAATACTCCCCATAGCCGTGTATTCCAGTGTATACAGCTGGCGTTGCGGACCTAAGGTCATCTAAATCTTGTGTACAAATGTCACGTAGCGGCGATTTGGTCACCTGTTGCCATTTGTTGGCAGTTGCCTTGGCTCGCAACGCGGCTCGGCTGGGCGCCGTGGCGTGGCTCAGTGGGGCAACTAGGATGAGTGCGGCGCCCCAGAGTGCTGGCCATTGGCAAATTGAATAGAGTACAACGCATTAGGAGTCTGTTTGCTGTGTGTTTATTGCGATCAGAGCAGGAACGGGGTTAGCGACAATGCCCCAATGCCAATGTCAAGTGCCGCCCCCAAGCGCTGGCCGGGCGAATAGGGCGACGGATATGGCGCTGGATAGGGTTGGGCGTACGCATAGCCCGGCGGATATCTGTAGTGTGTGTCCGCATAGTAATAGGGTCCGCTTGGGCCATAGTAACCGTTATAATCCTGTCCAGGTGGATACGAGTACGGTCTGGCTGCCTGAACGCCCAGGCCAACGGAGACTAGCGGCTTGGCCTGGCCAAGGCGACTGGCCGAGACGAGCAGCAAAAGCAGCTGCAATTGTTGATTTACCAATTAATTGTAAGTGTTTTGTTTGTTCAACAAGAGTGAAAGAGAGAGAGATTTATCTTACACAAAGATAGTTGCGCATTTTCCACTTCTTCTTCTTGGGGATTTAAGTTGCTTCTAGTCGTGCTTCGTGTCCACTTAAGTCTGTTGGCAAATGCGCTCCTGCAGCCCTTTTATATCACTTAGCAAGTACTGGATACTTGTTCTTAGTCCGGTTTTGTTTGCCTTTGCGAAACTCGCTTAGCCGCATCTTTGTTGCACAGAATGTTCTTCTTAATACACATTGTGTTGGCCACGTTCTGTGTATTTATCTTCTTCTTCTTCTTCTTCTTCTTGTTCGGACGAAACTTGTTTGGTCTATGCCACGAACTTGTTTCCCCATCTTCTGCTAATAACTTCAATTAAATATCTCTTATTGCCTTGCATAAGATTTGTCTGCGCTCGAGTTTCATAACCAAAATGTCTTGTCGGGCTTTTCTTTTGTATGTGGAAAATGCTATTTAACAAATGCTCTATTTGCTCATAAAAACGGTTCTTTAATTTGGAATAGACTTATTTAAATTTTATTAATTTAACTTTATTTAAATAGTCTTAATAGCAAATAAAGCTGCTGTAATAAAAGTGCTCGTAGTAGACTTTCCTTGGAAATATACTTTAAATATATTTATGCTCTAGAATGCAGCTTTAAGGATTTTCTTTTATTTTCGATTTGTTTGTGAACTTAAGTAAAGCAATAATAAATCCTGTCTTTTTAATCGAAGTTAACCTGAGAAAGCAAATGAAATGTAAACTAAACTCAAGTTATTTTTTAATTCCTTTTGCCTATATTAATTTTATATATTTCATTTATGAAATCCTTTATGCACTTAAATTGTTTACATTTAAATATATTTATTTCAAACATATTTCTTTTGAATATATATAATATCTCTATTATTTTTGAATTCGTTTATCCAATTAAATAAAGCTATTAAATAAATTCTCTATTTTTAGTAGAAGTTAGTTAGAAATTTAATCTAGTATGAAACTTTTTGAAAATCTCTTTTGTATATATTTTATTCCATATATTCAATTTTAAAATTTGTTTATTTAATTAAATAAAGCTACCAAAATAAATACAGTCTTTTTAGTAGAAATTAGCCTGACAAAGAAAATGAAATTTAAACTAGACTTAAACTCTTTTTTTAATTTCTTTTGTCTATATTTATTCCATATACATTTTTAAATTCGTTTATCCAGTTAAACAAATGTTAAATATTAAATATGTTAACTAGACTCAAACTTTTTTTTAATCTCTTTTATCTATATTTAATTCATTTTAAAAATCGTTTATCCAAGTTGAAAAATTTATAAAATAAATATACAAACTTGACTTAAACTCTTTTTTAATTCATTTTACATATTTTGTATAAAACTTAAAGTTCTGTCAATATTCCATTCCATTAAGTCAACTTTCTGTCAAATTGTCGCAAAATGGTTTGAAATGCGTTTGGATCCTTTTACCCTGCTGATTGCTGATTGGCAGTGTATAAAAAGCAATCAAACATTAATTAATTTATGCGATTATTTTGCCGGAATGGTTTCCGTACGCACTCGCCGTCGTTCACCCACGTTCACCCACGTTGATCCATGTGACCAGCGTCGGGTCACGTTTTCCCACCTGCTGAAAGCAAAACGCAAAAGTTGCCACCAAGTAGCAAAAAGCAAATAAATAAAAAAAACAACTAAAAAAACACAAAAAACAAAAACAAAATATAGTTCGAGCGTGTTTAGCTAGCCGCCGCTGCAGTTGCAACTGTTGCGGCTTCCATGTGCAACTCGAGTACTGTGGCCGGACTCTGACGTGGGGCGTGCCCCAAAGGCAAACTTGTATTTATTTTTGAAAGGGTTCAAAGGCTGCCGCGTCACATGATATGGCCAAGCGACCAGCGACCAGCGACCAGCGACCAGCTATTGTCGCCGATTTCTCGCACCGCTTCTGACTTGGTCAATAGCTGTTAGACCAGTTCAATAGACCACGGACGGGGCAGACGACGCTGGTAGAGAATTTATCGCTATAGAAAACGCAGGGTTAACACCTTTGTGGCTGACGAACTTTATTCAAATTTCACGCTTAATTATTTCCACTTAAATTAAATACTCGTAGGTCAGGGGCTTGTAGTCGCTGCGATATTGCTGCTGGTACGAGTTGGGCGTCTCCACGCTGTGGAACACGTGCGACTCGCCGCCCGGCGAGATCAGCCGGCTGTAGGCCAAAGGCAGCACAGATCCTCCGCTCCGGGCAAAGGCCAGCCCGGGAGCTGTATAGTAGCTATAGCCAGGCGTGTAGAGTATCTGAGTGCCCAGCGACACGCTGAGCAGACAAACAAAAATAATTAGCTAAAAGAGAAAGTATTTTTAAAAAAAAATATATATATTTAGTTAGTTTATATTATTAGAGCGACACTCACCAGCTTCATGTTCTTCTTGCGATCGACAACTGAACGTCATTTGATGCTCGGGGCAGCCTTTTATAGGCGAGGCAGCAAAACTTTGTTGGGATCCTTCATCAAGGTCAAAGGCATTTGCAGCGGCGATTTGAAAGAAGCCCTTAACTCACTTTGAATGCAGACTGCAATTGCAATTGCACTTCACAGATCGATTGAATGCGGCCTGAACCTGAAAGAACCAACCAGAACAAGTCACAATTAAGCTGGCACAAAAGCTTGCTCGACTGCCAAATACTCTGCCAGAGCAATCAAATCATTTCCTATTAGAAAATGGTAAATTAAATCATATTTTTGATCCCTTAAATCTTTATCAATAATTTATCTGTTTGGCAGTTTTTTGATTGTTGAGTTTATTTTTGTGAAGGAAGTATATTTTTTGACTTTCCAGTAAGCTCAAATTAAGTTTTAAATATTAGTCAAATTTTCTTTAAATAAGAGTCAAATATATTTGATTTGTTTAGTTTTAATTATTTTTTTTTAATTAAATTAATTGCCATGCTTTATGCTAGACTGAGAAACTATGATCAGACTATGAATAAAAACGAGTAAAATATTTTGAACAGTTAGAAAATTTTGGATTGTTAATAAAACAAATTAGAAAAATAAAACTAGTCAAACCTTAAAACAGCAATTGATATTTTTAAAAGTTTCTTTTTGCCCAGCTTAAACTCTGGTAGTCAGCATGTACTATGTATATGCCCTGTTGCATGTCTCTTGTGAGCAGTGTATGAGGATTGGAGTCATCTGATCGTCGTGCCCGTCTGACAAGATAAGCACAAACGACCTGCCACATAAATACAGCCACATCCAACGTGGTCCAGAGCAGTTAACCGTCCAGTCCTATTCTTTGTCAGCTTCCTCAAACGTGGCTAAAATCGCCTCGACGATTCCTTTGCGCTCTCTTCGCAAGTAAATATTTTTCTTGCCATTTGCTGTTTACGTCTTTTTTTTTGGTTTTTGTTTTGTTTTCTTTTTTGTGGCCATTTGCAGTTTGTTTTGCTTGCGCGCTGGCCAAAATCAACAATTAAGTGAGAGGTGTTTGTTTTTTTTTGTTTTTGTGGGACGGGTTGGGTGGGCGGGGAAACAAAGTTCGCACTTCCGGTATTTCGCATTGATGGGTTTCAAGGTCAGGTCGGCCTAAGCCCCGCTGTGGGCGTATTTACGCATCTGCCCTTGAAATTGGCCGCCAATTGCGAAGTTTGCCAAGTGCGCAACGCTTTTGTTTTGCATTCTCAGAATGGAGGCGGGAAATGCTAACATAAAGGTAGCATAAAAGGCCCAAAAACAAACTCCTACGCACACAGCAATTAATGTTGTATACAAAGCTTATTATTCAATAAATATATCTGCGTAGTATTTCCTATTTTGGTCAGCTTCGGTCACTTGTTTGTTGACTGAGGACAATTGCGCAGCTCGGTTTGCTTTTGTGTGGTCCAGATTGAGTTTTGTGCAGCCACACAATTAAGGATGTCAAAGGACATTCCTTAAATTTAACCATTTAATCCACAAACTCAACTGTGATTTGTATTTGATTCAATTAAATTGTTTGTCATTTGATTTGCTTTTGTTAAGTAAACTTTTAACCTAAAGTGTATCTTATAAAAATCAAATTTAATTTCTAGAACTTTTTATTATTTAATACTACTTTTTTTTTTAATATGACGTCTTTCTTCTTTTACAAAATTAAACAATTTGTTAAAGACTAAATTTGGATGACTTTTCAGGTTGAAAATTAGAATAAACAGAAAAAACAGAGAAAAAAGTTTGTATATAATTTGATTTGTTTTTTTTTTAATAAACTTAAAGTGTCTCTTAAAAAATTTGAATTTAATTTCTAGAACTTTCTTTCGACTGCTAATAAAATAAAAACAAATATAATAATTAATGAATACAATAAAAATAAAAATAATAAATAATATTAGCATCAAAATTTAATGACAATTTCTTCTGAAGTCTTGGCAAGTTTTATATAAATAAAATAGATAACAGTTTAAATTTCAAACTATTTTATAACATTTTTTTTCTACTTTTCAAATTCACATATATTTAAACAAAATATCTTTTTGTTTATTGCTTTATCTGCAGATATTCTTTTTGCTTATGCATCTTCATTATTAATTATTTAATTAAATTGGCCACAAATTTAGCTTCTTTTTTACCTCGTTTTATTTATTTATAATATGTAAATTAAGTTATAATTCAATTTAACAGGAATAGAAATTTAAAGGGAATCCTTCTAATTTATTTTACTTAATCTACATAAGCTGAACTAGATTAGATTAAATAAATATGAATTCTTTTAAGTTTTTTCTTACTGTTAAGCTATTATCTAATAAATTTAGAGCTTGGTTATTTTGGTGATATAAAAATCGATGAATGTTTTTTTTTTTATAATTTTATATATTTCTTTTCTTATGTAAATAATTATAAAATTAGTAGTAATATAAAAAGGAGCATTTACTTGGCTTGCGCTCAGGAAATTCAATATTCAAATTGGGCACAAATTCGCTTCTAAGCTGTGAATTGTGGTCTCTTTTTTTTTTTATTTTTTAAATTTGAGTCTCCGCTGAAGAAGCGAGGCAAGTTTAGTTTTAAGTAACTTGAGATGCGAACTCGATTCGTTCACTTGCGAAATGCGAGCCAAACAAAGCCGCACAAGAAACTCAAATCTCGAAGGTCGTGCGGCATTTGGTTGCAAGTTGCCAGTTGCAAGTTGCCAGTTGCAAGTTGTTTGTTGCCACGTTGTATATAAAAGCCCGCCGAGTGCGTAGAACTTCAACGAGTCTTCTTCTGACAGCTACGCAGCGAGTACAAGTTAATAATTTATCAACGCCCTCAACAATGTTTAAACTGGTAGGTTCAACTTGGCTGTCATCGTTAACAATTTTAAATACGTTCATTTCGTTTGGCAGTTTGTTTTGCTGTCGCTGTGCGTGGCCTGCGCCTTTGCGGCGCCCGGCCTGTTGCATGCAACGCCCATCCTGGGCCACAGCCTGCCGGCGGTGCATGTGGTGCGTCCCATTTTGACAACGCACAGCGTGGTGCGTCCCCTCATCCATGGCGGTGGCGGTGGTTATGGCCATGGTCATGGCTATGGACTTGGACATGGACATGGACATGGTTGGCTCTAAGTCTGACTGTCGGATTAACGGGTCGGCAGCCTTAGAAGTTGTTCGTTTGGCCTGAAATAAAATATTGAGCTTGATTGGAACTTCAACTGGTGTGGAACTTCCATTTGGGCGGGTTTTGGGTCCAGCTATAAAAGTCGCCGCTTTAGCCGCTTTTAACAGCAGTTAGATCATAGCTCTACCCAGAGGATGAGTACAGACTTGTTGTGGCTGCTGCTGCTGCTGTTGCTGTTGATGCTGCAGCAGCTCAACTGCGTGCACACGCTGCATTTGTATGTGCTGCAAGGTCAACGCGCTGCAGATACCCTGGAATTGCTGCACGATACTGAGCTGGGCAAGGTTTATGCGCCCGTCGATTTCTTTCGGGACGTCCAGCGTCTGATGAACGGCATCTTCCTGCTGGCACCGCTCGCCAATCCCACGTCCAAGAAGCAGAAGAAGCCAAAGCTGCCCTTCAATCACAAACTGATCGTCGATCGTTTGGGCTTGGGCAATTTAACGCTTAATCTCGGCTTCACTTTCAATTTCGTTTCAACAAATACTTTTGGCTGACTTTGTTTAGCATACTTTTGGGCTGCTTTTTAAAGCTAGAAAATTAGTTAAATAAAAAACAATATTTTTTTTTGTTTTTTGTTTCTTTTTTTTATTCTTTATTATTGTCGTTTAATTAAATTGCAGCTTGTGTGTTTTCTAATTGTTGATCTACTTCCTCAGCAACAAAGGTGCGCTGTATGCAGCAGCATAGGGCGATGCCACATAAGGTGAAGCTGCCACATAAGGTGAAGCGGCCACATAAGGTGAAGCTGCCACATAAGGTGAAGCTGCCACATAGGGTGCCGCAAAGTTGCCATGATACTCGGTGCTGTAGACAGCGGCAGCTGGCGCCGTGTAGGCCAAAGGAGCCACAAGTCCTGGTTTGGCCGCAACGCAGGCGAACACAGCAAAGACAACAGCAGCGAAGAACTTGAACATGTTGTTGGATTTGGTTTTGGTTTGTTTTTCGGGTTAACTTGTGGTTGAAGCAAATGTAACTGATGTCTAACTCAGCGCAGAGTCGTCGCTTATATAGCCCAGCAGCAATTGCGAAGACCTTGCTGCAGCCAATTGTCATGCCCGGCACGTAAGCAACGCCAATTGACGGTAATAATTAAATATATACGAAAATGTATTCACAACACTTTTGTGTCTTCGTCGAGCGGTTTCTTAAGCTGTTTTGTATAAAAAGCCCGCTGCGATCAGCTGTAATCATTCAGTTCGTTTAGCTCAACAAACAACCAAACAACCAAACAACCAAACAACAATCATGTTCAAGTTTATTGTACTCGCCGTCTTCGCTCTGGTTGCCTGTGTGGCAGCTAAGCCAGGACTCGTCGCTCCTTTGGCCTACTCGTCGCCCTATGTGGCAGCATCGCCCTATGTGGCATCATCGTATGTGGCAGCATCTCCCTATGTGGCAGCATCTCCCTATGTGGCAGCATCTCCCTATGTGGCATCCCCGTACATTGCCTCGCCCTACGCTGCCGCCTACAGCGCAGCTCCTCTGCTGCTCAGGAAGTAAGCTGCGAATTGAAACCCGGAAATGATATGTGCAAAATATAAATAAAAGCTGATATACGAAAAACAAAAAAAAAAAATACGATTTGTTCTTGTTTGTTATTTTATCTGTTATATATAGTATATAGTATATAGTATATATATAGTCTGTTGGTTCAAGGTCTTTGCCTGTCGCTTATCAGCGGAAGTTTCTGTCGAGGTCTTGTCTTTAATCGCTTATTGTTATTTTTCTTGGCGGAGTCAAAGCTCAAATGATTTTCCAGTTTAAGATAAACTTAGTTTAGGGTTGTTTATTTGGTTTAAAGCTAAGGTCACTCACAAGGTCAAATTGAATACATTTAGGTTTATAAACAGGCTTAAGGCTTAGGGTCCTTTACATAGTCAGATTGGCCTCCATGGTCGCGTTCGACTGGAAGACAATGCTGCTGCGATTGTAGCGACCCGAGCGACGCAGCTTGAGGTAGCGCAGTGTTATCAGCGAGATGACCGCGATAAGAATGATGCCGCCCAGGGCGTAAAAGAACAGTTTCATGAACAGCAGATGCAGCTCCAGATTCTGCGAGTGGGCGCGCAAAACTTCCAGCTGCTTGTGCAGCGTCAGCATGGGTCCATCGAGTACGGCAGGACTCGTCCCGCGCGTGGACACACTGATGCAGGAGACGTCGCGTATGTGAGGCGTCTCCTCGACGCTGGCGTCGGGCTCGATGTGCAGCGTGACGGCCTCGTTGAGAAAGGGCGGTATCAGCAGATAGTGCAGATACGAGCAGTTAAATCGATTCCGGGACAAGCCCAGTTTTTGGAGCATGGGAAAGGCCTGATTGAAGCTGCGATTGCCGTGCAATTCGCCGAGCGCATTGCCGTCCACAAAGAACTGCTTGAGATTGGACAGATAGGGCACAAAGACGTCCAGATTGAGTGCGGTCAGATTGTTGAAGGACAGATCGAGTATCTCGAGATTCTTCTGCTTGGAGAACATGCCGAACTGCAGCTCGCGAATTCCGTTGGAGCGCAAATAGAGATTCCTCAGACGCTTCAGCTGATCAAAGGTGCTGACATTGAGCGGTCCAATTGGATTAAAGGACACATCCAGATGCAGCAAAGCCGTCAAACTGGTGATATTCGCAATGCTCGTCAGGCGATTCGAGCGCAGCTCCAGCGTCTCCAGCTGCAGGACCTGATGCATGTGCAGGCTGCTAATGTTGTTGTAGTTGGCGCGCACGAAGCGCGTCGCATTCACCGTTAGATTGGTCAGCTGATTGTAGTCGAGATGGAGCTGCATCAGAATGCTCTTGTTGGTCAGCTGAAAGGCGGTCAACGCATTGGTGGCCAGCATCAGGCTCTCCAGATTGTTGGCCTCGGCGAACATGTCGGGATGGACGCGGATCAGTTTATTGTTCGATAGATTCACCTCCTTGATGCGACGCATGCGACTGAAGACCTCCGGCTGGACATAGGTCAGCGCATTGCTCTCCAGCGAGACCGACTCCAAGTACTCGTTGTCCTTGAAGATATCCTTGTGCAGCTCAGTCAGCCGATTGCCCGTCAGCTGCAGCTTATTCAATATGAGCAGGCCACAAAACGCATTCTCGCTGAGCTCTGCGATGCGATTGTAGGACAGGTCGAGACGCATCAGAGCGCTGGCACCGATGAAGACCGAGGTCTGGACCGAGGTCAGATTGTTGTGGCCCAGATTCAGATAGGTCAGATTGCTGGCCGCACTGAACGTGTTGCGGGTCAGCTCCAGAATGCTCGTGTGCGAGACATCCAGGGTCTTTAGGTGGGTGAATGTCTCGAACAGATGGAAGGGCACGTAGAGCAGCGTCGAATCGTAGAACTTCATGTACTTGACCATATTGTCGGCCAGCGGATTCTTGACCACCACATTTTGACTGTGCGTCACCACGAAACTGGTCACCGTGCAGAAGACCTCGCTGGGCTCCATGAACATGTGCGGCACGAACTCATCGCAGTTCAGATAGACGTCGGAGGCGGCGACTCCGCCGTTGCTGCGTCGTTGCTGTGAAAGGACGAACAGCAGGAGGATGGTTAAAAAAATATTAAGTATACGCATTGTGAACCGCGCGAAGTGAATGCTTTTCGACAACTGCAAGAGATTTTTGCCGCCAGCTGCAACAGAAATGCATTTATCAGGCGAATACATATAGCGAATATATATATATATATATATATATATAAATATATATATCAAGCGATTGTTCTTATTTTTGTGCACTGTGATAAACAAATAAGAAAATAAATATGAAAAGTTGAATGAAACTTGAGTTTTATTTAAAATCGATAAAAAAATTTATTTTATTATTTAATTGAACTCTTTTGCAATAAAAAGTATATTCTTATTTTAATTTAACTAATTAACTATGTTAACTATAAATTAATTTAGCAGCGCATCTCTTAGTTGTTAATGCTTTTTTATGTGTTGCAGACATATTTTTGCAGTACATAAACTGAGTCTGTGATAAGAAATGTCGGCCTGTATAAGTGTATAAGTGTATATGTGTATACGTGTGTGTGTGTGTGTGTGTGTGTTTTTTTTAACTGTTCCGCTTTGGCTTCCGATAATGAGCAGAAGATGTTGCTCTTATGAGCCGCACAGACGACAGATGATAACCTGATAACTGAATGCTGAATGGGCTGTAACGGGTTTTTTACTCCCACAATAGATTGAACAGTTTTCGTTTTGTTTGACTTTTGAGTGGCGTGATCCATTAAGCCTGCCGCTTTGTGGCAACAGCTGGCAGTGCTGCAACATGGATTAAAAGCATGTGTTGCCGCATAACGGGCATAACAGGAGCCGCTGCAAGATTGCGTAAGTAAATTGCGCCGAGTCATGGAATGACCTTCAATCCGATTAAGGCCGTGCAACGAGAGCGCTCCCAGAAACCCCTCAAAATTTGTTTGCTGCTGGGCACAAGGGCAGGTCAGTTAACTGAACGCATAAATTTCGAGTCGAGTCGAACAAACTTAAAAAAAAAAACAAAAAGTTGCTTCTGCGCTTTTTGGGAACTGCCTTCAAAACGCACCGCGACACTTTTTATGGTCGAACATTTGGCGACGTGCTCGACATACCGAAAGGGGCAAAAGACCCGGGCACGTAGCCAGCGGCCAATTGGCCAAGTGTATTTTGCCTTGCTTCTAATTGTAGAATCGATCGAGCCAACAAATCTTGCCTTTGTTTTGCCCAGCTATAAAAATGCAGTCGCCCCCTTTCCAGAGCATAGTCAACTTTGTTAGCTTCACTCCAACTGATCAACATGTTCAAATTGGTGCGTTTATAATTTTTTTTTATATTTTTTTTGTTTTTTTTTTTTTTTGTGTGTCTTTTGTGATAATCCTGATTGGTTTCCTTTTGCAGTCCGGTTTCGTCGTTGCGCTGTGCGCTGTGCTCGCCTGCAGCCTGGCTGAGGCCAAGCCTGCCGTCCTTGTGGACGCGGCTCCAGCTGTGGTAACTGCCACCAGCTCACAGTATGTGGCACGCAACTTTAATGGCATCGCCGCTGCCCCAATTGTCGCTGCCGCTTATACCGCTCCCGTTGCTGCCGCTTATACCGCTCCAGTTGCTGCCGCTTATACCGCTCCCGTTGCCTCTGTGGCATATCCTTACAGCTATCCTTACACCTCGGCCTACACCACCTACCTGTAAATGACTCATCACATTCGCATCTTCCCTTTTTTTTTTGGTGAATAAAAACAATTGCTCAAGTGAAATTATTTTTTTGTTTTTGGTTATTTAAATATATATCTTTGGTTGATGAATGGGCTGGAGGAAGTAAATAAATATAAGTAAATATTTAAAATATTTATGGCTATAACTTTTACAAAAGTTTTCTGTTGAAAAAAATTCTTTAAATTGTAATTAAAGATTTCATTTGATTTTATGCAATTTATTGTATGTAAAAACATAACTAACTATGTTTAAAAATTATTTTTATTGTCTAGAAGACTCTTGAAGACTCATTAGTAAAAAATATGCATATGAAGAATTAAGTAAATATTTAAAATAATTACGGTTATAACTTTTAGAAAAGTTTTTGTTAGAAAATATGTCTTTAATTTTCAATTAAAGATTTTATTTCACTTTTGATTTTGTAAGAACATAGCTAACTATTTTTTAAAATTATATTTATTGTTTTTGCTTATATACTGAAGGAATTTCAAAAAAATTGCTCATAGCAAATATGTCGTTAATTTTTAATTTAAGATTTTAATTGATTTTATGCCAAAAACTTAGTAATACTTTTATTTATACAAAAATGTTGAAATTGTTTATTCTTCTATAATTGAATTATTATTATTTTTTTTGGAATCAGATTTTGCCTAAGTATTGAGTAAAAAAGTTATCTAACGAATAAGTTATAGAGTTATTTTTGGTTGGGTTTTCAAATCCGAACTCGGATGTGCATTTGTTTTTAAAGGTTATTAAAAATTAAAGTTGTTCTTAATAAAGATTACGATATAGACAGGATCTTGGCACAGGATATCTGAAAGATCATAAAGTTTGAGTGTTACTACTAAATATATATACAAAGACATCTTTTTTCGCCAGCATTGCTATTTTAACTTTATTTAGGCTAAAAGACATTTTTATATTCGTTAGGTTATTTTCTTAACATTTTAGTTACTTACTTATGTCAATTTCTTTTATTAAATAAATAATAAATTTATCATAAACTAGTCTAAGAATCGATTCCCAAAGCTTCGTTGCTGAGTTGCGTATTTTATTTAAAGTAATTAAAATTGATGGAAAGAATTAATAAAAACTTTCTACTTCAGTTTTTTTGCTTATTTATTTTATCGTATTTCTTTATTTTCCTATTAAATTAGCTTTAAATATAATACATATTTTATCACATTTAACAGCGATTATAATTTTATTTTTATTTTATTGTATTGGTTTATGTTTTACATATTTTACAATTTGTCAATTGAATATTAATACTCTATGCAAGAGTATTTCAACTTGAACAATTTATTAACAAGTAAACTGATCTGTTTTTAACTTTTAAATGAGATACTTTGATTATAATAATTTCATTAAACAATATTTATATTTTGTTTGGATCTGTGTTGTTTAAGAAATTACACATTTGTTAACTGAATTTAAATACTTCAGGCCAGAGTAATAAATGTTAAAAAAACTAATAATTTTTTAAGTAGCTTTTGTTCAGTATCCCCTTTTTAAATGAATTAATAAATGAAATACTTTGACTATGATAATAAGTTTAACAAAATAGTTTATATTTAATCACATATTTAACAAAACAAAAAAAGAATAGTTAACAACAACAATGTGTTTTCTGTACTGAGAGAGAATCTGAGGCAGGCATCCACTTGCCACCCGCCTGGCAGCAATTTTGTTTAGTTGCTTGCCGCAAAATGTTGCACTGCAAGGCGCGAATGGCGCCCACGCAGCTGGGCAGGACGAGGGCGGCGTTGCAAAGTTGGCAGCAGCTGCAGCAGCAGCAGCAGCAACTGTCGCAGTAAGTCGCCGTCGCCGTCGCCGTCGCAGTTGAAACCGGAACTGGAATCGAAACAATTTGCGTAGGTTCCCCTTCAGGGCTGATCATTTGGGTTCGCTCCGTTGATCTCCTCTTGAAATGTAGTAATTTCTTGTACATATTGTGTTCTGAGCGGTTTCCAGCGAACAAATGAAACCGCTTGGGCGGCATTCGCTCGGCTTTATAAATTTTATTGTGGGTGTCTCTGTGGGTCAAACGAACCCAGCCTAAAGACGACACTGGGCGATGAGTTGGCTCGCTTTGCAATATATTCGAGTCACGTGCTCCGTTCGTTAAATGTATGTGATCGTATATATGTATATTATATGTATGTGCATATATATTTTTTCGTCACGCGTTTAAAAATACTCATTGCGTCTGCTTGGACAACACACCGACCCTTCCGCTGTCCCCTCTTCGCCTGTCACCGCACCAAAATGAAACTAAAAGTAAAGTGCAAATTTGTAGCTGAGATTCTCCTTGGCGTCAATTGATACGACAGCTCAGGCATTCCATCTGGCCAGTGCCTGGTCGTGCATAGTAATCGCCGCTTTATTTGGGCCTCGGGTTTGTGCATTTTGGGTATATAAGTTCGTGCATTTGTGGCTGGAGGCATCAGTCAAGTTCTTCAGAACAAACAGTTCGCTAAGCAGCTCAACAAACCGCAACAACCCAAACAAAAAACCTTCAACATGTTCAAATTCGTAAGTGCCAACGCAAAGGGAATATCCCTAATCCCTAATTCTAAATAATAATATTCTCAACAATTTTGATTTCAGTTCGCTCTGTGCCTGTTCGCAATTGTCGCCTGCGTGGCCGCCAAGCCCGCCGTGATCGCCGCCCCGCTGGCCTACAGCGCCTACAGTGCACCCTACACGGCCGCCTACAGTGCACCCTACACCGCTGCGTACACCGCTGCTGCCGCCTATCCTTACTCCGCTTATCCCTATGCCGCTGCCTACTCCGCCTATCCCTATGCTGCCTACTACCGTTAAGCACACCACTGCACCACGCACCACTGCACCACAATCCTGGCACCACCCACATTTGTACTCTGATTCTCGTTTATATTTAACAGCAGGCAATCGTTTCCTTGAGCAATCATTTTTATTTTCTTCTGCTTCTTAACTTGGTTTTAGTTTTATTTTTGATTTTTCATTTTATATACATTTAATGAGAGCTGAGGGAATTTTATTGTTTGAATAAATGCATTTTGCGTAAAACGTAATATATTTTACTTTATTTATTTTTACCTTTGTTGACACATTTCCCAGGACAACATTTGCTGCTTGAACCGCGTTGAACCCACAGGACGCAAGGACAAGCGCTTGTTTTGTTTTCCAACTCAACTGTTGCAGTTTTTCCTGTGTTTGTTTTTTTTTTCCTCTGTTTTTTTTTTATTTGTTTTATTTTTTTTTTTTTTTTTATTTGCATTGCAATTAAGATGAATATTTTTGTACTTGCAACTGGGCGACGTTGGAATTGTGTGCACGTAAACAGTAGAAAACAATTTGTGGTTTGGTAAGCGTTAAATTATGATAATCAAAACCGCTGCTGACGACAGTTGCCCCCCCCCCCGCCCCCCGTCCCCCGCCCCCGCCCCTCGTTTTGTAAAGGCGGAAGTGAGTAAGTTTAGGAATGTGGATTATCGTGAAGTGTATCAAATGATTTGATTTTATTTTATTTTTGGTTAGGATTTGTTGGCCTTGTTTCGATCGTTTTTAACTATGGTAGTAAACCAGCAAATATGCTTTTGGCCCCGAGTTTTTGTGCGTGCGTGCATTGGCAATATGTATATATATATATATATGTGTGTGTGTGTGTGTGTATGTTTGTATATCAATTATTCATTGCAGGCACGACGACGCGTAGACATTGGTAGGCCATTTGCTTTAGGCCGTGTTGACAATCGAGTCATGTGGCCACATTTCAAATTATAAACATTTACGTCAACATCCAGCGAAGCGCAGTAAATTATTGCGTTTCACACGTGCCACAAAAGTCAACCAAACAAAGTCCTTCAACACTGGTCAGGGGGGAGAAAGGGGTGGGGGGGATCCTGGGCAACAGTTCATTGGCATCGCCGATGACATTGAAGCTTCACATAATCCTTTGGCACTCGTGGCGACCTTTCATCTTTTCCATCTCTTCTATTTTATTTTTTATTTGTGCGGTCATAGCAATGGTTTTTATTATACCCTGTTCAGAGTCAAATGGGTCAAATTGAGGGCAGCCTTGATCTGGTCAGCTTGACTTTTGAGTGAGCTTTGTTTGTAATTTTCACATATATTATTTTCTTTTTTTAAATTAAATAAAATTATATTTATTATTAAAAAAGTCTTACTTACAGGGCAGCTTAATTTGGGGTTAAATTATAGTTATGCTTTAGTTTTGGTATTTATTAAAAACAGTCGACAAAGCAAATGCCAATGAAAACATATAAAATAGTAGAATAAAATTGTATAAAGCTAACATAGGAAAATGTGTAAATAGAAATTTTGCTTGCCTACAAATTTTGTAGTGGTTTTTGAAGGAACAGGCAAAAAATAAAATAAAATAAAATATTATAATTCTTACAATCTTCTCTCCCCTAAAAAAAAGTCTTAGTTCATAAAAAAACCCACACATTTTGCTTTCCTCGATAATTCGTAGTAAACAAAATTCAATCTCTTATAAAATGAAGTTTTCTTTTGTAATATCTAATTATAATTTTATAATTTTAATAGGTAATGACCATTGGGTTTTGTAAACAGTTTATAGCACTATAAATGCTGAGTTTTGTGTTGTAATATTGTAATGTGTGTGACAACCTAATAAAATAAAAATAAGAGAAAAACCCAAGCAATAAAAAATTACTAAGTTTTTTAAAGCTTGATTTTTTGATAATTATAATTTTATGTTTCTGTTTAATTTATATTTTATAAGTAAGTCGTACAAAGGAAAGTACTTCTATTGATTGGTTTACTTTCAATAAAGTTAATTATCTAAATTTTATCTAAATTTTTTTTTATATTTTCGAGTTTTTCTTTTTTGAGCCTCGTTAAATGGAAATGGGACACGAGCTCATTTGAGAATTTGTCTAAGGCAGTATTAGATATAGACCTAATATAAATGTGGTTAAGTTCTTTTAGACATAATTGACTCTGCTAATGATTGCTAATAATAAAAGCAGGAATTTTTATGTATTTTATATAAATTAATATATATTTTTTCTTTGTTTATGTCTGAGTCTAAACCAAGTTAAAATTTTGCCAGATGTTCATTCAATTGAAACTGGTTTAACTCTATTTTTAAGTCTACTAAAAGGAAACCTTTGTAAACGCCTCAATTATTGTTAAATATTTTCTAGGGTATTCAGTCTAGCTGCACCCTGTCGAGAGCAGATTTAAGCTCGTTTTTAATTAAAACGTGGCGCGTTTGTTGCGTGTGGCAGCAACAGCTGCCAGCTTGCCACCATTTTTTTGTTGCTTTCAGCGTTTGCCTTTTGGCCGTTGTTGCATTTAATTAAAAGGCGCCACTTGGCAAACGAACTCTTTTTGCCAATCTGAACAATCAATGGGCCTTGCCACTTGCCACTTGCCACTTGCAACTTGCCGCTTGCCACTCCTTGCGGCAAGTGCATTAATCATGCGCCGCGTGGTACCGAAAATGCATTTTATTAAATGTTAATTTCGCGCCGCTTGCAAATTAAATCAAATGCTGATTTTTCGTTTAATTTGTTGCATGTTTTGCGACGCCTACAAATTGGCCTCGCAGGGCGATGCGGCCACGCCACGGCCCACTCGCAGTCAACTCGTTTGCGGCTAATCAGTAATCACAGTGCCGTCGCTCAGTTAACGGCCACAGTGCCAACAATTAGGCAACCGCCCAGCCGAACTGACTTATTCAATTTGTGCAAACATCAATAAAGGTCGAATTAAATGGCGCGTTGCACAAGTGCCACTGCACCACAGCACCACCACTTAATAAACCGGCTACAAGAATTGTAAAGTAGCCAAAAAAAAAATAAATTATAAAAAAAGTATAAATATAAATAAAAGCAAATCATTCAGTCGCCCACTTGCAAAGCGCATTTGTATGCAAATATATATATATATATATATATATATTTTTGCCTGGGCGTAAGTTACGCATAATCACAATTACCACACGCTCCACTTGAATCGAGTCGACTCCACTCGGACACCACTCGGGCTCCATTGTCACCTGGGCGCCTTTCCATTTGCCGCAGGCGGCAAGATTTACGCAGCCAATTTTGGAGCTGCTCCGCAGGGCGTTTCCAAGCGAGTGGTGCAGTTGCGAGTGGTGCTGTTGCGAGTGGTGCAGTTGCTGCAGGTAGCCACTTTAAAAGCTTTTGCGTAAAGTTTACTCTGATTTATGCGGCAATTAACTGTCAGCCAACAACAACAACAACGACAACGACAACAACAATGTGCATTAGAATTATAACAACAACAATTTTTTTTATGCATTGTGCTCGCATTTGATAGCTTTGAATTTATGATTGCCCAGTGGCGCACCAAAAAGGGGTTCTTCAATTGGAACCCTGTTCGGTGCTGACCTTGAGACGCCACTGGACGAGACTAACATCAGTTATCGACAACTTGCTGCCCTAGATAAAATGTTACGTAGAAGTCCGGCTCAGGCAATCAAGTGCATTATGACAAGTGCACTGAAAGAAAAGTATAGACATAAAGTGATCTAAATATATGTACATTTAGTGCTCTTTGATTTGGTATAGGTCGAAAAAAAGTTGTTTTTATATAAATGTTTTCTTTAGTCTATAGTTAGTTGATTAAAAGGCTGAGCTGTTATAAGAGATAATGTAAAAAGCTTCCTTTTTATTGTTTTGATTATATTAAAATTATATATATAACTATATAACTATAATGTTTTTTTTATAAAATATTTACAAATCTATATATCTAATCCTAGGCTATAGGCTGAGTAAGAAAAAAGGGAAGTTTTATTTTTTTTCATTTTATTATTATTAATTTCTTTGTCAAATCTCTGATCAGTCTTAGCTATGAGAAGGGGCTTAGCTTGACGGATTGGCTAATATAAAATAAATATTTATCCCACTAGATCAGTGGTTTCCGCATTTGTTGCTATATTTCTCTCTTTATATTTAACTAACATTTTAATTTTCACTTTCATTTTTTAATTTTGTTATTATTAGGTTTAGTTAGGCTTTCATTAAGATATACACACATATATTTATTTTAATTACTCCTATCTATTTAAGCTGTAGGTTCTATTAACATCATTGACAAAACTTGCTATTAACAGAGGATTAGCTCTCCGAACAGGCATTTAAAATATCCCCCTCGAGTCTGTGATGATATTAGAAATTTTTATATTTTCCTTAGGATTTTTGAAAGTAATCTTATGCTGTTTACATTTTACTTACTTGAGTCAATTTCTTTCATAAAATAAATAAATCAATTAGTCCATTCATTGATTCGTCTCACTCTCCGAAGAGGCTGGTTTGAGAGTTTGTCCAGATAAGACATCTGATGAGATTGATTAATTCCCCGAAAATTTGTATCTGGAGCTCTTTCGTAAGAGATATTACTTATATTATTCTTCGTAATATTTGCAAGTGCTCCACTCGTATTTTATTGCGGTTTGTTTTTGCTACTTTGCCGTTATTCTGGCTTCCATATTTTTAAATTTGTGCAGGGATATTTATGTTTTATATTTATATATATTTCTATATGAACTTCTTGTTCTTCTTCTTCTTAAGTCCGTATAAAGAACTCCTTCCGGATTTTAAACTCCAATAACTTTGCCAAAACTTATCCGATTTTCATGTTTGAAACTATTTTGGTCATTGCTTGACCTTTTTCTTGATTCTACATTTCATTTTCTGGTTTTTATTTTTTTCGACTTTTTCCTGATAAAAAACACTGACCTCCCCCCTGGTGAATTTTGTAAAAAAAAATTTTGGAAAATTTAGAATCTTCCGATTTTATTTTTAATCGATTGCAGGTATCGTAATTAGTAAAAAAATCTACTTTAAAAGTATTTCTGTGGGGGTCAAATTTTTGGTCAAAAATCATGCAAAAAACTGGAAAAAATTTGACTTGTAAGCTTCCCAAATCAATGTATGTATATTATCCTCTCCGATTTTAAACTCCAATAACTTTGCCAAAACTTATCCGATTTTCATATTCCAAATACCTCAGCGAATAGCTTTCAATAATTTTAAAAAATTTCTTTTGCTTATTTCAATTTAAAATTATTTTATTAGAGTTTGCTTTATATTTGTTTCGCATAGAAAATATTTTTTTTTTATATTTCTCATCATTTCTGTTTTGTTTGGTTGTAGAATAGATTCCTTTATTCCTTTGAGGAAGCTTAAAGCATTCAAATTGCAACGGGTTTTGAAGAATTTTCAAGCTTTTCAAATGCAACTTAATTAAATTTGTTTTAGTAAACTTTTATCAAATTTATAAATATTTAAATCCATAAAATTGATCAATATAAAATGTGTTTATATGTATATATTAACTTAGCATCCAAGCTGTTTTTATAATATTAGCAAAGAAAAGAAAACTTTCAAGAGAATTTTCGATCAAAAGGATTTTTACTTATACATTTTTTTTACTTATCAAATGCTTGTTTAATATCTTTAAATGAAACAACTATTTTGCAACCTCAACAAAGATTTTCTATATGCTTTAAATGCTAGTTTTTTGCCAAGTGCTTTTTAGTTAAATTCTTTATAATTGTAGCCCCAATCTGGAGTTCTTTGGCAGCATTTAACGTTGGGGCGCAGCAACAAAGCAATTTTTGCCCTGGCTATAATTAAGACTTTATCTTAAAGAGAAGCTGTTAAATGCCCAATTTACGCATTGCTCGAGCCGACCAAGATAAATATCGGTTTAAAATCAAGCTCAGATCACGCACCGGCGACCAGTTCTTAAATGTTTTCGGAAACTCGTTCAAATGCAATTTTTCTCACACAGATTTCATATATAAATAAAAAAAAATATATATATATATATATATGTTTGTATATGTAATATGCAACAAACATCCGCATTGAGTGTGTTGTGGTTGGGCGGGTCTGTTGCCGCAGCTGCACCACTCAGCACCACCCGACGGCCAAAGTGCAGCCACGAAGTGCATTTTGCATGCGGACACGAACCAAGTTCGAATTTTCGCAGCCTCCAACAAAAGTAAAAGTTCAGTTTTTGGGCCCGTTCTCGTCGCGTTTTGATTTTGGCTTTAGATTTGCAGCTGAGCCTCGCCCGATTTGGCTATAAAAGCATTTGAGCCCGGCTAGCTGGCATTATTAAACGTTGAGTTCTCGCTGCGTCTAAAACAAAACTTCCCCAACAAGATGTTCAAATACGTAAGTTTTAACTCTAAAAAGTCCGGCTAAAAGTTCTACAAATTCCCGTTTTTTTTTTTAGTTCGTTTTTGCCGTTTGCTGCTTGGCCAGCGTCGCTGCCGCTCCTGGCTATCTGGGCGGCCTGGCCGGTCCTGCTCTGCCGCTGGCCGCCGCTCCGGCCATATCCTACGGCCACGCCCTGGCCGCGCCCTCGATCGCCTCGTACGGACTGGCGCCCAGGTACAGCTTGGGCCACGCCTCCCTGGCCGGGCCCGCCCTGTCGCCGTACGGCCTGGGACCCAGGCTCAGCTATGCATCGCCAGCCCTGGCACACGCACCACTCGGCCTGGCACCAGCACCACTCGGCTTGGCTCACGGATCGCTGGGCGCACCACTCGGCCTGGGACTTGGCTACAGATCGTATGCGGCTCCTGCTTTGGGTCTGGGTCTGGGCCATGGCTGGTAAAAAGTTTAAGCCCTTTCTCGAGTGGACGCAGAGAAAGTGAATTTGATTTTCAATTATATATATTTCGGGTTGATCGATAAAAAAAAAAAATAACATCATTTGGTTTTATTGATTAATTGATTAGTGCCTGAAAACTTTGCTCTCACACAATGCTCCCCAGCCAAAAGCCGCGCTCACCAGCCATATCCATAGCCATGGCCATAGCCGTAGCCCAGTCCCAGGCCCAGTCCCAAGCCCAGGCCATGTCCGTGTCCATGGCCGTACAGGCCGTGTCCGTAGCCGCCCAGATAGCCGTGGCCCAGGCCGTAGCCGTAGCCCCCGATGATTGTCTTGGAGATGATGGGCGCCGCTATGGTCTTGATGATGGGTGCGTGGCCGTAGCCCAGGCCCAGGCCCAGTCCGTAGCCGCCGTAGTGTCCGCCGTAGCCGCCATAATGTCCGCCGTAGTGGCCGTAGCCCAAGCCCAGGCCGCCATAGCCAAAGCTGGGCGAGGGAGCTGGAGCTGGAGCTGGAGCTGGAACGGGAGCTGGAGCAGGAACGGGCTCCGGTGCCGGTGCTGCCAGGCAGCAGGTGAGGCAAAGTGCTGCCCACAATAAAAGCTGGCCAGGATCAAAGGAAAGGATTAGGCTTAATCTCCGATCTCCGATCTTCTACTTACTGCCTTGTGCATGTTGCTTGGTTTGGTTTGGTTTGGTGCTTGATTGATACTCGAGAAGCTGTGGTGCGTTTGTGCTGCTCCAGTGGCTCCGGGCCAGGCGCTTTTATATGCTGCCGTCGGCAAAGTCCTCCCAAACTTGGCCAAATCGATGATCTAATGGGCAGACTGCATTTGGGCACTTTTACAATCTGCTTTGTGTGAGTTTTGGTTTTTTTTTATTTTTTTTTTGGTTTGGTTTTTTCATTTCACCGTTCGGTGCGTTGCAATGTTGCATTAATTGGGCAAGTGTTGAATTTGCAACATGCCACACGACGCAAGTCGCACGCCAACCCGTCGCCCATTCCAGTGTCCAGTTTTGGGCGCGGTCGCGTTTGCTTTTAGCCAAATAGATTTCGGTTGCAGCAGCGCCGACCGACAGCAGCTTTTGTGGCCTTTGCCAGAATCGTTTTGGCCAAAAACAAAAGCCGATTAAAACACTCAAATATAACACACATAAAAATAAGGTCAATGAGCTCACAAATTTATGCCACCCCATGTGACGCAATAATTTATGTATAAAGAGCTGATCAACAAAGAGATCTGCGGATGGTAATCAATTCTCTGCGCCCCAAGTGTCGATCGTAAAGAGATTGGGCAACCATCAACTCAAGTCGCTTTTTTTGTTGCTTTAAGACAATAAACCCCAATAGACAATGGCAGCCAAAAGCCAAAAGCGAACCCACTAAATGTGATCAGCGACTAACTAAGTCTCGATAAAGAGCCAAGCAAAGATTAGGCTTGATAAAGCTTTGTGACTGCCAGATACCCTGTGAGCAGTTAAATAGGGTTGCTTAGGTTGATTCAATCGATTTGATTTATTAAAATTTCTAAACTTTAAAGTTATATCTAAACAAATTCATTGTTGATATTTGATAGGTTCTTAATCTGTAAAATATTCCAGAAATCTTTTCGCTCTTTTTATCTCTGTCCTAAATATTTATATATTTTAAAAAATATTATTAAAGCATATATTGTTTTTATACGTAGTATTGTTTCTATTTAGTTTGCCTTAAGTCTCTTAATTAAATATGCAAAACTTCAAAAGAAAGTCGCATAAAAACTAGAAACTAAAAATAAATTGCTGAACTAAAATGATCTGAATGAGCGGATAAAGAAAAGAAGCTAAAACTATTTTTTTTATTTGTTTTACTTTTAAATTTTATTATAATAATAATAATAAAATTGTCAAACTTAAAAACTGGGATCTAAAAAAGGTGCTGATTGGAAATTATTAGAATGAGAAAACAGAGAAGAGAAATTAAATAAATTTTTATTATTATTATTTTATTTTTTTTAATTATAATAATAATAATAATTATTGTGGTTTATTTTTCCTGCTCGATATATACAAATGAACATATTTAAAAATTACTAAATAAATATAAGCTGCAGATAGGAAAATGTCAGTATAAAAGGACTGTTTTTCTTTATTTTTATTTGAAATTATAGTGGTAAATTTTTTTTAAAAATAATATATAAAAATGGTTAAGAACTATACTATTTTTTTTTATTTAAAAATGATTAAAGTAATAATTAAAGTGATGGCTTATTTCTACATATAACATACAAATATACAAATATATATTGGATAAAGAACTAAACCATTTTTTTTCAACTAAAAATTTTTTATAAACGCAAAAAAAAAACTTGGCTTCTTTTTTCCTCCCAAAAATATTTGCAAATATTTAACTCAGTTTTTGCGGGCAAACTTTCGTTTTATTTTCCGCACATATTTGTTGATTGTCCAAAATTGGTTCAGACATAAATAAACAACTACTTTTTATATAGAAATGTTGACTTTAAAGGGTCGTAAGCGTTGTTTTCTACCGGTTTATAAATAAACCCGACTTTACGAGTGTTATACCCTCGTTTAGAGCTAGTGTTTAATGTCTGCAGGGTATAATAAAAAAACTAAAATTACATTCATAAGAGCTACAAAAGAGTCACTGACACTTGGATAAGACTCAAAGCAGAGCAGACTGTGGGGCAACAACAACAAATAAAACAACGATCAACAACAACAACAACAACAAAAAGTGATCAGCGACGTGTTTAAACTTGAACTTGAAAACGAGTTTTTTGGTATTCATGTGAGTGGAGTATCAGAGATTGTTTTATTTTTTTTTGTTTGCGTTGGAGCTGCGGTGTTGCAACTGGTTCCCGGTCCACAGGGGGAAAAATGCAGCCTCTTAAGAACCGGTTCAAGATGCCACCAGCAGCAACAACAGCAACTTCTTCTAACTGTACATGAACGGGCCCCAAGAAGAAGTCGCTTGAGCGGCGACTTAGTCGCAGTGCAGTCCGAAGTGACAACAGTTCAGAATGCGTCCGATTCCAAACTCGATCTCGATCTCGATCTCGATCTCGATTTTGATCCTTGTGCTGCTGGCGCTGGAACATTCGCAGGCTGCGACGCTTGTCTATCATCAGCCGACGGCCGTTGTCTATCATCACCAGGCGGGTGCCTTGCCGGAGGAACAAACCCATCCGGGCTACACCATCGTGGCGCCCCTGACGAAGATCGCCCACGTCACCTACGACTCGGTGCCCATTTCCCACACGCCCTTCGAGCATGTGCCGCTCTTCCAGCGCATCGGCCACGTGAAGAGCGTGCGAATCTAGCCAGGATTGGATTAATTTTAAATGGAAAATTAAACGTAAATTAAGTTGATTTTTTTTTGGCGAATCTAGCGAGGATTGGATTCATTTAAATGGAAATAAAAATGTATTATTTTGAATTGGATTAATTAAAAATGGAAAAACGAAAATAATTTAATATATTTTTGCTAATCTAGCGTGGATTGGATTAATTTAAATAAAAATAAAAATTTATTTTTTATTACGAATCTATCGAGAATTGGATTAATTAAAAGTGGGAAAACAAAAATAAATTAAATTTATGTTGCTAATCTAGCGAGGATTGGAAGCATTTTAAAGGGAGAAAAATAAATAAATTAATAATTTGGCAAATCTAGAGAGGATTGGATTAATTTAAAAAGGAAAAATAAGGAAATGGAAATAAAGTTCATATTTTTGAGAAACTAGAAAGGATTGGATTTATTTAAAAATGAAAAATAAAAATAAATTATCTTTTTTTAAGAATCAAGTTTGGATTGGATTCATTTTAAAGAGAAATATAAAAATAAATGATTTTTTTGCGAATCTAGCCAGGATTGGATAAAGTTAAACGGAAAAGGAATTGGAAATAAGTTTCATTTTTTTGAGAAATTTATTTAAAATGGAAAAACAAAAATAAATATTTTCTTTTATTTTGGAAAAGGCAATAAAATAATAGAAATAAATTTTTTTTTTTGCAAATCTAGCAAGGATTGGCTTAATTAAAAATAAAAAAGGAAATGGAAATAAAGTGTTTTTTTCGCAACTAGCGAGGATTGGAATAATTTAAATGATAAAAAAACAGTTTTTCTTTTGCGAATCTAGCGAGGATTAAATTAATTTAAAATGTTAAAAACACAAAAATTATTTTAATATTTTTTTATTTAACAATAACAAAAAAAAAGTGAATTTACAATTTATTCGCCAAGCACTGAGCTCAGTTGTTTGAGATATTGTGTGGGATTGGGACTAGGCGTCCAGGCGAGCATCTAGAAGAAATAGGGAGCTGGCGCGAATCTGGACGCCACGGGCAGTGGTGCAAATGGCGCCGCCGCTGCGGGCAGACCAAAGCGAGCGGGCGCGCCAAAGGCCAAAGGCGCCGGAGCAGCAAAGCCGAAGGGAGCGGCCAGAGGAGCAGCCAGAGGAGCGCCCAGTGGTGCAGCCAAAGGAGCGCCCAAAGGAGCGCCCAGTGGTGCAGCCAGTGGAGTGGGCGCAAAAGCGGGCGCAGGCGCGAAAGCGGGCGCGGCAAAGGCGACCTTGGGTGGTGCGGCGGCGAAGGCGACGGGCGCGGGCAGTGGTGCGGGCAGTGGTGCGGCCAGAGCAACGGGCGCCACTGGTGCTGGTGCCACCGGGAAGGCGACCGCGTGGTTAATCCGATGCGCATTGAAGCTGGAGGCGTAGGGCGCCACCACGCCGGCGGTGGCCAGTGGTGCAGCTGCCAGTGGAGCAGCTCCGAAGGGCAGCAGACCCGCCTGGGCGCCGGCCACGCACAGAGCAACGAGCTGCAAGCCAAAAGCACAAATTGAACACACCAAAAAAAAAAACACAAAAAAAAAAACACAAAAAAAAAAAACCTGTTAAAGGATTTATTTACTTACCATTAACTTGGCGAACATTTTGCGAGGGGGTTTTGATTTGAGTTTGGCTTTGTTGCTTGAGTGCTAACTGAGCTTTGATGTCCGACTGACAAGCGGCGGGCGTTTTTATAATTCTCTCCGGCCGAGTGGTGGTTGTGGTGGGGCATACGAAAACAGCGCACCGCAAAGACTTTCTACATAAGGCCGGCGAAGGTGCGAAGGGCATTCGGTGCTCGGTGTACTTAATAATCAATTGGTTGCCCCGACGCGTTACGACATCTTTATCGACGGCCACTTTCATAATTGCACGCCAAAATATCGACAACCACCAAACCACACTATAAACCCACTGGCCGACATTCAATTCAGGGGGAGGGGGAGGGGGCGGGGCGGCTGCGGGGGGAGTTGGGCAAGTTTTCGTTTTCGTGTATTGGTTTTTTGTTTTTGTTTTTGGTGACATCGATATTCACCTACTAATGAGCCACATTTAGCGGACGTGACACCTGCGCCCCACACCCCAAGGGTATTCCCTCTCTCTCTCTCTCTCTCTCTCTCTCTTTCTCTCTCTCTTTCTCTCTCTCTCTCTCTTTTGCTCTTTGCTTTAATTAATATTCAATTTCTTCACTGCATTTGTCGCGTGCACAACAAACTTGCCACGCCCCCCTCCACCCCTCCTCAATCTTTTCCACTGTTCACTGTCACTTTCTGTGTTTGGAATTCCTGATTTGAGTTGTCTGCATTTTACACACGACAACAGGGAAACAATTTTGCTTTGAAGACTAATACTAAATACATACAAAAATAAGAAATACATGATTATAAAGTAGACAAAAAAAAAACATAACTTTTTGTGTAGTTTAGAAGCAGAATTTAGAGATCTTTAAGAATTCTGCTGCATATTTTTTTATGCCTCCTTGTTTTTTTCCTATTATTATTTAAATTGTTTGCTGTTCTACTTTTAACACCTAACTTATCAAATAAATCATCTCCTTTATTTTTACTTAAGAGTTCCTTTAGATTTCTCTTCAGCTCTGCAAGCTTATAAAGTTTTCTTAGATATATTTTATATATATATTTAATTTTTACATTACAAAGGCTTTTTCATACGCATTTTTACATTTTCTTTGGCAAGTGTTCTTTTTTTATTTATTTTATTTATTTTTTTACTTTACTTTACTTAGTCTTTTTAATACCCAGTGTCAAGTGCATTTTTATTTTTATTTATTCTATTTAGAATTGGTTTATATTTATATTTTTTTACTTAATAGTTCTTTTGATTTTCTAACTATTTTAACTTTTTTTACCTCTCCGTAAGCTTATATATTTTTCATAGTTTATTTTTACGTTTTTTTGGACTTTTCTATGAATTCTTTAAATTTTCTTTGGCAAGTGCTCTGCTTTCTGTTTTGGAAATATTTTCTTTGATTTTTTATTTTGTTCTCTCCACTCCGATTTTCTTCTTTTTTTTAAAAAAAGGGCTTTAATTTTTCCATATTATTTTTAAATTTTCTTAACCCTTTGTAACCTTTTATGGTTTTAATTGAGACATTTTTTAGAATTCCATATTATTTGAATATTTTTTTCTACTCTTTGTACATTTTGCTCGTTGACCTTTATTTTATCTTTTTTATGTATATTTATTTTTATTTATTTACATAACTGTAAGCATAGAGTTAAAATTAAAACATTTATTTATTTTTAATATATATTTTATATTATTTATTTATTTTATTATTTATTTATATTTTATATACATATTCTTAGGAATTTTCATATACTTGTCTTAAATTTTTATGTAACTGAATTTTCACTGTATTCTATTTATTTATTATTTTAAATAAGAATTTTCTTATTTTACCACTATTTTTGTTTTTCGATTTTCAACTCTGCATTCAAATAAATTAATTAAAAATTTGTTTACTTTTCGGTATTTTGTATATTTATCATTAAAAATATATAATTTACAATATTGCATAATTTTCTACACGACTCAAAGCTTCTTTGGTTTGGTTCAACGCCCTCGAGTTTTTTGGAGATTAACATAAAGACTTCGCTTCCAGCTGAGTTGCCTAGAACAGGGAATGATGGTGGTGCGAATGGTGGTGCGCCAGCTTCAGCGGCAGTGCGCGCAGATGGGCGTGTGGTGCGGCTATCAGCTTGGGGAACGCATAGCCGATGGAGACGCGGTGGGTGGTGCGCTTGGGGCCGAGGGTGGCGCGGTAGCTGGGCGCAAAGGGCACCGCTTCCAGGACGGGCGGCAGGACCTGCGTCACCGTCGGCAGATGCACCTCGGTGGTGGGCAGGAGATGCGTGTGAGCGGCTGGAAGAAGTGGTGCAGGTGCTGGGAGAAGTGGTGCAGGAGCAGTCCAAATGGGTGCTGGAGCGAGAGCGGCTGGTGCGGGCCACAGTGGTGCGGGTGCAAGTGGTGCAGGCGCCAGTGGTGCAGGTGCAGGCCAGAGTGGTGCGGGTGCAAGTGGTGCAGCTGCGGGCCACAGTGGTGCAGGAGCGGGTGCAAGTGGTGCAGGTGCAGGCCAGAGTGGTGCAGGTGCCAGTGGTGCAGCTGCGGGCAGCAAAGTTTCCTGCAGCTGCAAAGGAGCCGCATAATCCACATGATCGGGCAGTGGCTCAAAGTGATCGAAGTGGTTGTAATGATGATCGAAATGATCAAAGTGGTGCGAGGGCTTGGCCTCAACGCAAACCAGAGCCAAAGCCAAAACGAAACTCTGTCAGGGCAGTAAAAGAGAAGTGGTTTAATCGGTGGTTCGAGTGGTGCAGTCTGGGAAAACTCACCAATTTAAGCTGCCACATCTTGCTAATGGTTTTTTGGGGTGGGGCTCGAGGGTGGTGCTGTCCTTGTGCTCAGTTCCTAACGACTGTTCCGGTCGAAGACGTCTTCGTCAATGTTTTCCACTCGGCCCGACTCAACAATTTATAGCTTGCATTTCTTGGGGCCTAAACTAAAAACAATTATTTGTTTTGGCCCGTGCCCAAATTGGACGTGCAGCTCTTCACTTTCGTTTGCACCACCAACCAGTGCACCACAATTCGCTTTTGGTCAGCGGATGCGGTAACCGTTTAATTCATGGCCCAAATCGTGACTTTGTCTTTTTTTGTTTTTATTGTTGTTGTCGCAACTAAATTTTTTGTGTTTAGAAGGCGCATTTAAATTATTGTCGGTGGTGCGGGGCCAATAACTTCTTGCACCGCTCGACATTATATAATAGGCGTCGAGACGTGCTGTCTAGCGATTATGACATTTAATAAAATATTGCCGAGCTTGATAAACGACCAAGCCCCAAAAAAATGGATTGCTTTTTTAGTATTTAAAACAGTATTTTTTTTTTTTTTTTTTTTTTTTTTTGTGTATTTTGTGATTTAAGGCAATAGCTTTGGATAAAGCTAACTAAGGTTAAATGTTGTATTTATTTGCTTAAAGAATAGTTGGGAACTTGGCTTGCCACGCCCATTTGTGATTTTTTAAATTTTGATTTATATAATTAACTGGGAAACTCTTTAAAATCGTATAAAGAAACCTTTCAATAGTCGGTTCAATGAGCCACGCCCACTTACGCCTGTTTAATGTTATTTACAGGATATCCAATAGTCAGAGTTCTTTTTTTTTTGTTATAAATTCGATTTTATTTATGGAAAATTCGCTAGGAAAACAATTCAAAACAATTCGTTAGCCATATTTAGACCACAACTGGGGCAGGGGCGGGGAAGCTGTAGGGGGCAGCAAAGGGGGCGGCGTAGGGAGCGGCGTAGGGAGCAGCAAAGGGAGCGCCCAAGCTGTAGGCAGCTGCGTAGGGCGAGGCCAAAGGAGCTGCGTAGGGCGAGGCCAAGGCGGCGGCGTAGGGAGAGGCCAGCGGGGCAGCAAGTGGTGCAGACAGTGGTGCAGCAAGTGGTGCGGCGGCGGCATAGGTGGCCGGAATGCCGGAGACATATCGGCTGGAGTAGGGTGGTGTCAGCTCGAAGGGCGCGGTGGTGTAGGAGGATTGGGTGCCGTCGTAATTGTTGCGGACATCCACCTGGCTGCTGCCGCCGGCGGCGTAGAGTGGTGCATTCGCATAGGCGAGTGGTGCAGCGAGTGGTGCGGCGAGTGGTGCAACCACGCCTGGCTTGGCCATGGCGCAGGCAACGAGAGCGGCAATAACGAACTGAGTTTTAAATAAAAGAAATTATTTGTTTGCTTCTTTTAAGGAAATATTTAAGGATTACTCACGAATTTGAACATGTTGCTGTGTGGTTTGTCTGGTGGACTGATAATGCCTGTTATGGGCCACAGCGGCGCCTTATATAGCCAGTGCACCACAATTCTGCTCGAGTTATTCGTGCATAATATTTTCTTTTTATTTTTTGGTTGCTTCTTTGCGCACAACGAACGTGTTTAGTTTTTGATAGTGGCCAAAGTCACCCACCGAGCCACCGAACCACCGAACCACCAAACCATCAGTTAGTAGGAAGTGCAAATCGCAATTGTCGCAATCGACACGTTGTCAAATTTCGCAAAGTGCTCGCATTTGTATGCAGACAGTGGGTCAATTGTGGCTTTGCCTTTCAAGTGGCTGCCAATTGGCGGCGTTGCTTTTAGCCTCGATTTCAAGCTAAAACCTGGCTATAAAATGCGTGTCGTCGCGCAAATAACGCATTAGTTCGCCTTTTAATGGCCCCCCCACCCCATAAAAAATACACAGTATATATTTTACTACATACATATGTATATATAAAACAGCATATTTCAATTGTGCCGCCTCTAAAATTGCTGCGCATCCTGTGTCGACCTTGAGCTCAGCCCTCCTTCCCCCTTGCCCCTGCCCCCTTCCCCCGCTTCCCGTTTAAGGCAACAGGATGCGCTGTGGTCAAATCAGATCAGATCAGCATCGGTTTAAGCCCTCTAATTGGCCCGGCCAAAACCGGCTAGCGGACTTAATGAGCTGTCCGCTTGCTCACGTGCTCTTCTTCTTCTTCTTCTCCTTCTTCTTCTTATTTAGCTTCTTCTTTTGCTGCTTCTCTCGTCTTTTTTCAAGATGAACCCAAGGCCTTGATAGCCAGATGATCTGCTCAAGTGATCAGTGATCAGTGACTACGTGGGGTAAACGCATGTAACTGTATCCGCAATTTATATACCCTGTAATCAGCAAGCAGGTATGATCAACTTATAAGCGCGTTTGTCAAGCGGTATTTAAAATTCGTATTCCTGATCAACATTAATTACTGAGCTGTTTTATTTTATTATTTTTATCTCTTTACATACATATATATGTATATGAAGGCTATCTATATACGTATATCTGTATTTTTTTTATCCTCACTAAACTCGACTTTAATTGTAGATATATATGTAAAAGTTGTAAAAATATCTCCTTAGAGCATATAAATTATATTTCATTTAGCATAGCTTTATTACTTTACTCACTAGCCCATTTATGTCTATCCATCTTTATATATATCCTATGTGAACTCGACTTTTACTCAAGCTATCTTTCTGAAATTTGTTATAAGTATTTATTTTAGCTTTAATTTGAATATATATTGCAAAATTCGTTCACTATATCATATATATTAATCATCGAAAAAATATCTATAAATCTGAGATATTTTAAAGCACTTAGCTAACAATTATATGAACAGATTTTCTATACCATGCAATATTTTAAAGGGTATTAAATAGTCTTCACTTTAACTGCTTGTTACCACTCAAATCTTGACAATCGAGAGATCGTTTCGACCTCTCACTTCTTTGGCCTGTATGATTATGAGTTCTGCCGGCAGGTTATGCGGAAATTGGGAAATCCGAGATCTTCCGCTCACTTCCTCGAGCCGCTAAGAAAAAAAGACCTGCCCCTACTTGGATACCAATAATAATAAATATATAAATAAATAAATGTATGCATATATATGAATATGTAAATAAATATTTAAGAGCTGTTGTTGTTAATGAAGTCTCGGTCAGTACCGTTCGTTTGGATTGTTTTTAAATTAAGCCTGATTTAGCTGCTGTTATTCCAGTTATTCAGTTGATTTAAAGTGGTTTAAGCTTTAAATCTGGATACAGATCAGAGTTGTTCCGTTCGCTGATTAATCGCACATCCGTTTGAATAATCATTGCCCGGTCAGCTGATCACTGAACACACCTGATCAGTTGCGGGAAGGGGATGAAGACTCTTTCCATCTCTCTCACTCTCGTTTATCAATGCCAAGTTTAAGGCCTCCCCGATCGCCTCTTAAAACGTTGGCATGCAAATGAGATGTTCAGCATTTGTTTTTTTATTTTTTTTTTATTTTTTTCTTATTTTTTATATGTATTTGTTGCTCTTTCAATTTTATAATATTCGCTGTACCACAAACATTGATCTTTTTTGATAAGTAGCAGCAGCAGCAGCTCCGGAGTGAAAGGTGCGATGAAGATGTTGATGAAGACGTCTTTTTTTTTCTTTTAATATTATTTGTTGTTTTTGACCTTCGTATGCAAATGCAGCTCAGAGCACAAGAGTTCGCAGTGGCAATGATCCAATGTTGGTGGTGCTGGTGCTGGCTGTTAATGAACCACCCATAAAAAAATAAAAAAAAAATATAAAATGAACAACAAACTTTGTGAGTTGCGAGAGCTTTAAATGGCAAGTAGCTTTTACTTTATTTACGAGCATATTTATTTCGAATATACATATACATATATATTCACTATGATGACACACACACACATACACACACACACACTCACAGAGGCTTAATAGACAGTCAGTTCTGTGGCTCTGCGGCTCAACTAAATTCGTAGCTTAAAAAAATACATATAAATTGTTCTGTTGTTGTTGTGGTGCATTTAGCGCCTTTGTATTTGGGCGGTGCCGTAGGAGGTGAGGCCGGTGGTGCGCGGCACGGTGGCATAGGAGGCGCCCGCCTGCAGCGGCAAGTTGGCCACATTTAGCGGCATCAGGCCAAAGGGCACGGGCAGCTTTAGATTCAGCGAATTGGCATCTGACGCTGAGCCACCGATCGAGCGACCCGCTGCGATCAGTGGTGCTGAGGCGGAGGCAGCGGCGGTGTTAACGGTGCTGCTGCTGCTGCTGCTGCCACCACCGAACACATAGCCGCGACTGGTCAGCACCTGGGTGAAGGCGGCATGCTCCAAGGCGGGCTCCACAAACTGACGAACCAATTGCTGCTGCTGCTGCTGGACGGGCAGTCGCAGCGATCCTCGTGGCGCAGGATAATGATAGGAGCCCAGCTGGGAGCTGGAGTAATCCGTCAGGTGCGAGACATCCGCCTGCACCGCACTCAGCTGCAGTCCCAGAACCACCAACACCACCAGATTGGCCACAAATCTCTACAAAAAAAAAAAAAAGCCGTTACAGATTAAATAACAGCCAGAATTTAGGGAAACCCACAACAATAACAACAAAAAAAATAACAATAAAATTAACACTCACTTTAGGCGACATTTTTGCTTTCAAGATTCTTTTCGAAGATTCACTTTATTGCACTTAACACACGAGTCGAATCGAGTATTCAATCGATTCACGAATACGATTCGTTTGGCGCTTCAGCGATTGACGTTGTGGACGGACGCAGCTTTTGGGGCTGATTAAAATTTGTGCGCCAGCTGAAGATGCTTTTTATACTCGGCTACGAAAACACAGCTGAGCTTCAGCTGAGTTCTGCCAGCGGACAGACGAACGGACGGACGAGCGGACGGACGGACGAGCGGACGAGCAGGTGAGCAGTCGACCAGTCAAGTTGTCGACCAGTCCGAACAGACCCAACGCAAAGCCCACACTGATCAGATCAAGTGAATGGCGACTAGAGAATACCCTGTTAAATGTGTGGGGTCGAAAACTAATTTAAAGGAAACACTTTTGGGCAGGCTAAAAGGTTGTTAACCTACTATAGGGTAAACTCAGTTCATCAGTTGCCCTGTTAAATAAATTGCAGGCTAATCTATTTTATAAATACCCTATACTTTAGTATAATTTAATTAAAATTTTAAGAATTAAATATTATAAACATAATTATTTTTATTAATATCCTCAACTGCATTTATATAAAAGAATACCCTGCTAAACGGATTGGGTCTAAAGCAAAGTAACACAACTTAAAGTTAACACACTTGCTATGGGGTATACTCAATCCAACAGTTACCCTGTAAAATAAATGTCAGAATAATCTATGTCATCTAAAGCTCAGCAAACTCCATAAATACCCTTTATTTACGTTTAATTTTAATAAAAATTCTAGGAATTCCATAAATTATAAATATGTATTATTATATTCATAAATACCCTGTACTGCATTTATTAAAAATGAAATTCTTAGAATTTTCCAACTCTTGCAATATTAACATAAGATGTGATGTATTGAGGTATTTAAATATTTTGATTTTGGGGGAAGCACCGCAAACAAGAAAGAACCGTTATGTTTGAGGGAAATTAAAAGAAATGTTAAGCGGACTAAATTAATAGATATTAATTACTAACATGATTGATCTGCTCTGAAACAGTTTAAAAACAAAAGGTTTTTTTTGGTAAAAGTTTTATTTAAAAAGAAAAAGTTTCTATTTTGTCTTAAAATGAATAGGAATAAAATATAAAGGCTGAAAGCTCAGTTTTATTATTTTGGAAATTATAATCAAATTGTTCAATTCTTTAAGAGTATAAAATATATATAACTCATTTGCATTAAATATAAATAAAACTTAAAATAAAATAAATAAATAAATACTAAATAATTTAATTCAGGCACAGGAATTAAATTAAATCTTCCTTCTGCCGCACATTCTTTAAATTAAGCACCAATCATACCCGTTTAAGCCTTTGTTTGATTACAGGGCATCAAAACAAAGCTCAAAATGCGTTTGTGCTTCTGCCAGCGTCGCTGTCGACGTCGCTGCCGGCGTCGCTGCTGGCTCTTAGCTTAGCTCTCTGACGACATGGCTCTTGGCTCTTGGCTCTTGGCCATATGCCTTAACTTATTCATTCTGCTTCTGTTTAACAGTTTGCTGTTGGTGTTGTTGTTGTTATTTTTGTTGTCTCTCTTTTGGGTTTTTTATTTCGCTTTAATTTGATGGCATCGTCGACTGCAGCTCAGGCATTTGTTGTTGTTGTTGTTGTTGTTGTTATCTTGTGACTCTGTTTATTTATCTGTGCTAAGTTGTTGGCTTTGCCATTTGCTGCCGTTGTTATTGTTGTTGTTGTTGTTGTTGTTGGTTTTTGCTGTTGAGCAGCGTCTATTGATAATATTTAGTTTGCCTTGCATATAAATCAATGTTGGTCATTTCGATTGGCATCCAAACTATGCAACAAGCCGCAGCCCGTCCGTCATTCAGTCAGTCAGTCAGTCAGTCAGTCAGTCAGGGTCGTCGCCAAGGGGGTTATTAACAACATGATTAGCTTTGCCAGCTTTTCCTTAACAACTAAATCAATTTAGCTGTAAGTTAATTGATGAGAGCTTAGACTAAACAGATTTTATTCAAATTTGTTTACTCTTCAAAGCTGTCAGACATTTCCTTTTTGTTAATATATCAAATAGTATTATTTGTAAATTAGAAAAAAATTATCAATTCAATATCAATAAATAATTATTGAAAATGTGAATAAATTCATTTTAACATTTGCTTTGTTTTATTCACAATTTGAACTGAACTTAAATTAGTTAAATTTTTTCTTTCTTGTTATTTATTTTATATAAATATATTTTAAATCATAATATTTACATTTATAATATTTTGTAATTTTAACTAATTATTATTTTATATATATATATATTTAAAATCATAAATATATGCCATTTATAATATTTATTATATTTTGTAATTAACTTATAATATTTTATAATTTTAACTATATATTTAAAATGAAAAGATTTAATTGCTATTTGTTATATATTTTATAGAAATATATTTTAAATCATAAATATATGCCATTGATAATATTTTGTAATTTTTATGATACATATATTCTTAAAAAAAAAATTAAATATAATTGTTTTTTTAAAATATGTAAAATAGTCTAAAGTTTGCCTTTATTTCTTTACAGACAAATTGGAATATCAATTTCTGACTGACCAAATAATTATACTTAAATACTCAGCATAAATCGAACATTGAAATGCACTTCAAGTAAAGTTAGTTGAGAGTTCTCCTAATCAAAGCGAACCCCTTTACAAAGCGAGCACCTGAATTAAGTTGACTGCCAAAAAGACAAAAAGAGTTAACAAAAACATATATATAAAAGCAACGACAACAACTACAACAACTACAACAATGTCGACACCTTGCAAGCATGCTGAGCATTTGAACATTTAAACATTTGAGCATTCGAGCATTCGAGCATTTGGGCTTATTAAACACAAATCGACAGTCATGTGACAACAGCCAGACATTAGACGCCAGCAGCGACGTCGGCTGAGGCAGCGACGTCAGCTGAAGCAGCGACTTCAGCTCATTGACTGGCTAATAAGTCTTAAGTTAATGTTGTTTAGGAACTTAATTGAGACGGCAACCACCCTGTCTGTCCCCCACCCCCCTTCCTCCCCCTACTCTTGTTTAAATGAAATTGTCGGCAACACGCCAAAAGCGCCAAACCCAAAAAGCGAATACCAAAAAACAAAAAACAAAAAAAAAATATAGAAAAAAAATGTGATTCGTGGCTGACCTCCTACGAAATGTATTCAGTTATAATTTGTGCTAATAAAATCGTTGGCTGCTGGCTGCTTAATGCAGAAATCGAACTGCCAAGTGACCCATTTGATGGATTCGGATTTGACTAACGCTGACAGCTTCAATGGATTTCGCATTGAGGTTGGTCATTTTGGCCATTAATCGAACGGCCAACTAACTAACTGGTAAATGACGAGCAGCTTTTTCTATTTTTTTTTTCTTCATATTTTTATTTTGTATTCTTTATTTATTCATATTTTGGTTTATTGTTATTTATTTTGGTTGTTGGTGGTGCTACGGTGGTGCTATCTTAAGCACCATCCGGCGCATAATATTATTAGTATTATTAACACGCTGGCGTTCTTTACGATGGCGCATAAATTCCGCGGAAGATGTTCGCTATCGTCGATTTAAATCACATACTTATAAATTCTCTTAATTAATTGCTAATTTACGCGTCGCCTTTTTTGTCGATTAGCATTGAAATGAACATGATGAATATCTATGGCTATTTCATACGTCGGTTTGTGGATACCTCACCAGCCATTGTCACAGGGTAGCTCGGCGGGTATTGGAACCGGCGGTGGTGCGGCAAAGGTAACTGTTGGTGGTGGTGGTGGTGCTGCATGCACCGTTACGCGGGCATACGAAGGCTGTGCGTGGTAAGCGTAAACGGGCGGCGGTGGTGGTGGTGGTGGTGGTGCAAAGCGTGCCACGTATGTGGCTGCTGGTGGTGGCGGTGCTGGTGCATAGTGTGCCACCGGTGGTGCAGCGAACCCAGCATAAGTGGTGGTCGTGGTGGTCACCGGCGCACCCAGCGAATACTTAATAACGGGACCGACGGGCGCTGCATAACTGCTGATGTGCGGAGTCGCGTACTTGACGTAGGTCGGCGGTGGTGCATGCACCACATGTGGTGCGGCCGCATAGGTCAGCGTAGGCGGTGCAGCCGCATAGGTCACCGTGGGTGGTGCACTGTACACGGCGGGCACCGCAACGGGCGCGGGTGGACCGTGATAAAAGCTGGCCTGGGCCAAAGCAAACAGGCAGCACAGGAAGAGCGTAAACTAAAATAGAAGGAGGGTAAAAAAGGAGTATGAATTAGTGATAAAAAATAGTTGGAGTAAACTTTTATCTTCAACATGCCGAACTTGAAATACTGATTTATTCCTTTTTCTTAGGCATTTATCTTGAACTGTAAGCCAAGATTTTTAATTATTTTTATTTATTTATATATATATATTTTGATTATTTGGTAAGGATTAAATTATTTTATTATTTATTTTTTCTTACCCACTTAACTTGAACTCTAAGCCAAGCTTAAAAATTTTATTTATTTATTTATTTATATATATTTTTTTTATTTGGATTCTTTGGAAAGTGTTAAATTATTTTATTTTTAAATACAGTAACTTAACAAAAATAGTTCAATACACATTACTTCACTAGGAAAAGATTTACTTAATCTGCTATTATGTGCAACAACTTATAAAAATGAATGGCTCAACTTCATCAGGAGACGATTTAATTAATATATTATTATAAACAATAACTAAAAAAATAAGTTTCATCAGGAAAGGATTTAATTATTTTGTTAATATGAAAAACAACTTTAAAAAAAATTAATTCACTCAACTTCATCAGGAAAGGATTTAATTAATATTTTATTATAAACAACAATTTAAAAAAAAAGTTAACTGCACTCGACTTCATCGGGAAAGGATTTAATAATTTTGTTATTATAAACAACAATTTAATTTAACCTTTAAGCTTTCACATTCAGCTTAGTCTATTGACTAAGTTAAAAAAAACAAAAAACAAACTTTGTCAACTTTTAATTCTGTTTAACTTCAGGAAGTTAACGTAATCTTCTTTAACGGTTTCAGCGATTTTAATCAAGTGAATTATATAATACCGAACACACTCGAAAACTTACAATTTTGAACATTTTGAAGCAGCAGCAATCGCAATTTGTTTTTGTCAGACGTTTGAACAATCAAAGACTTTCACGTGAAATGAATTGATTTGGTTAAGTAGCCGGGGCTTTTATATACAATTACTGTCCGCCCCATCTGCTGATTACGCAGTATGTGAAAAGTAAGTAAAATCGAAACCAACTCCATTACGGGATCACTTCACGCAGTGGCCAACGCCAGCGACAAGCAAATCGTGCTGACAACTGCACGCGACACGTTTCGCAATTCTCCATGCTGAAAAGAGTGGCCATAAAAAGCTGGCTTAGAAGTGGAAATGCGGCTCCAACTCCCAGTTGAAACTGCAGTTCCAACTCAATTTGCGAGCACGTTTCTGGCTTTTTAAAAACGTTGATTGATCGCCCCATTCAACAAATACATAAATGCCAAAATATCAAACGAGTTGTGCGCTTCAAGGCAGACAATACTTTCAATGGATAAATGAATAAAACGCGGCACTCGAAAGTATGCAATGAATACGACTCGTAAACGTCGTAAACTCGCCTCAATTCAATGGCTCATTTGCCCAATTAAATGCCGCGCAAATGCGCAACACGTGCCACCAAAAAAGGCAAACAAAACAAAACAAAAAAAAAGAAAGAAAAAAAAAAACTGTCAACCAAATCTGGAAATTGGGCAAAAGAAATAAATTAGCATAACAAAGTATTCGCATCAGAAATCGATATGTTGTTTGCCGTTCCCTTCTAAGCCGAGACTGTGCCACAATTTGGCGTATTGGGAATTGGGTTCGCTTTCGCCTTCAAGTGCCGCACATGCCACAGCACTCGAGCCAAGCTGGAAGCAACAAGGGGCAACGAGCAACAAGTGAAAGTCTGGTAGTCGACTAGCTTGTACCTCGTAAATAAATGCTTTTCTTTTATAGCGTTGAAAGTATTAAAAAACTGTTTAAATATTTATTAATAACAGCCAAAAATTAATTTATTTATACATGTAGAAGCATAACTTAAACTAAATTTTAAAGTTAGCTTATAAGTTTAATTTAAATTGTTGTATATAAACACAGTATAATTAAATCCTTTTAAAAGAATAAAAAAACTGAAAAAAAATTGTTTATAGAAAGCAGAAGATTAAAGCTAGTATTCAGAGTTTTTTTTTAAATATTATTTTATTAATTTATATCTTTAATTATTTTTTTAATAATTATTTCATAATAATTATTTATTTATTTATTAAACAAATGTAAATTTCATTAAAATACTGACATGTTTTAGATAAACTAATTTGCCAATATATTTATATCGTTACAGCACAATATACCCGCTTCTTACCCATTCAACATACTTAGAGGGTATGGCAAGAGTAAACCTTCGCTGGCAACAGCTGCTCAGGAGTTGGCAACGGACTTGTTCTTGGCTCGCGTAATACGCTTTAAATTGGTCGCACGTGTTTGGCAGGTAAAACGCCACGCAGATGATTTGTCCCCCCCCCCCCCCTCTTGCTGAAGGGGGCGTGGCAGTCACTTGCAGCACGCGCTTCGCTCACGCAGCGCACAATTCTATCACACATTGTTGCCTTTTGAAGTTTGCCAATTTTCAACCATCCCCCTCCAAACACACTCACACACACACGCACAAACACGCACACACACAGTTGGCAGCAAGCGTTCATTATGCCGCCAGGCAAATGTTGCTCATACGCCGCTTTGGCTGGCTGGCATTGAACCCTCACATTTGCAGCATCATCGACAACAATCGACATCATCGCGTGTTTCAGCTTAACGGCCACAAATTACAAGTGAAACAATCGCCAAGTTTAATGCACTCGCCCTTATCAGGATGTCAACAACAGTTGTTTGTTTTAATTGTCATAACCAAGTAGACCAAGTAGGTATATTGTTTTAACTGAAAACCAACTAGAAAGTTTATCAAAAAATCAAACATCTTTTTTAGTTAATTGCTGGCGAGACGAAGGCTCAAACGCCACCATCAAATTGATCTTGCAACAAGATTTTTGTACAAGTATCCTATTAAATAATTAATTAAGAAATAAACATTAGACTAAGTTGGATTTGAAATTTAGCTTATAAGTTTAATTGAAGTTGTTGTAAATACTGTTATTATTAATAATTAAATCCCATCAATAAAAAACATTAAAAAAGGCTTAATTTAATGCCTTGTAAGTAAAATATAAGTTGTTGCATAGGTTTATAAGTTTAATTTAAGTTGTTGTAAATACTGTTATTAATAATTAAATCCTATAAATTAAAAACATTACAAAAAACTCCAAAAGTATCGCCTTTTAAGCATAATTTAAGTTGTTACATAAGTTTAATTATATTTATTTAAATACTGTTATTATTAAAAATTAAGTCCTACCAATAAAAAACCTTAAAGAAAAATACACAACTTTAATGCCTTGTAAGTATGCTACAATGTTTTTATGCTTTTTTCTCGTCGCATTTTTGATCTCAGCTTAAAAGTATGCTACACAATTTTGCACATTTCTCTTGATTTCTGTCGACCTCTCGACGATTATGTTCGCCTGGTATTTCAGCTGGTATTTTAAAGCAAATCACAGAAAACTTTGCCCTCAAAATAAAAACAGAGTTTATACATTTTGTTTAACATCTGTTTAATTACAGTTTTATGTTATTGCTGATCCGTTTCAAGTAAAGGAAAATATTTAAAAAGAAAACATATGTGTTTTTAATTGCATTTCTTCTCTTTATTTTATTCTCTTATAACTATTATAAAATAAGAGATTTATTATAAGTTTTTGCTTATATATTGTGATATATTTCAATGTTCATTTATATTATTTTCACAAAGTTTTTTTTAATATACACTTAAAAATATAAAACTTATTAAAGGAAAAATAGCCAAATGCATTTCGTCAAACTGAAATATAAAATGTAAAATTAATTGACTGTTTTTAAGTATTGTTTAAATAAATGCTTACCTTTCAAAGTGTTTTTGTTGTCTCTTCAAATTTGATTCTTCGCTTTTGTGTTAAAAGATTTTGGTAATCTGAGAAATATATAAAATAATTGAAATATATAAAATAATTATCAAGCATAAAACGTGATTATTTAAAATAAATAATATCGAAATAAATTTGTAATTTAAAAATTTTTTTTTAAATTCAGTAATATATGCTCAGTAATACCAACAAATAAAAAACGTAAAATGCATTTAAATGTTAAGAAATTTCAAACAATTAACAACAAACACGTTCAAGATATTTAATTTAGATTTTATTTAATTATACTTCATACTTAATCAATTCAAAAAAATCTTAAAAAAGTCGAAAAAAATTAATTAAATAAACTGTGACAAAATCATTTTTTGTATATTAAAACTAATAAGTTTTTAAACCATAAATCTATTCTTCTTTTGTTGTTTAATACTTTTATTTTTTATATTGGCATTAAATTGAATAATAAGCAAATGTGTATGTAAATTTTTTTCGTTTCTTCATTAATGCTTGATATGCATTATGAAGCTGCTTAACGAATTAAAATGCCTTTAGAGGCATCCTTTGCAGGATATAAGCAGCTAAAGTCAATGCTCGTTGCAAGGCCACAGAGCAAAAAGGGCGTGTGGGCGACGCGTGTTGTTGTTGTTTGTTGTTGTTGTTGTCGCTTGTTGTTGTTTGTTGCACTTGGTGCGGCCGAAGGGCAGCTGCTTGCAACTGGTTGAGTGACCCTTCCTGGTCGCAGCTCGCAATTAAGCCGGGGACTTGTTATGGCAATTCCCCCGTGGGCTGCGCTATTTCTGGCGACCAATTCAATGTCCTTTTAATTGCATGCGTGACGCACCCTAGTGGCAATCAACAGGAAATCCTTCATGTGTGCGTGTTGTTTGTCGAAGGTCCTTGCACTGCACACAAGGAAAAACAACAGCAACTTATAAATTAATCCCTTTAAAGTTTATTTTAAAATAAAAAAAAAAAATGGCTTAATAAATTTTAAAGACTTATGCTGGAATAAATATATATTTACAGTTCCTGTTATGAAGAATATCCTTCACAAAATTTGTTTAATATCCTAAGGATAGATTGCAAATAAAAGTTAAAAAAAAAAAAAGTTTATTTTAAAACATAAAAAAAAAATGGTTGATAAACTTTAAAGATATATGCTGCAATAAATATATATTTACAGTTGTAGGTTCTGCGTGTTTTCTCTCAGTGCATTGATTGTGTAATGCTGGATGGTTATGCAAATGTAATGCACAGCACGTCCGTTGCAATTGTTATTTAGTTTTAATTAATGCCATAGAATACTTTTAAGCTGCCCAACCTAACTCGAAAGCTGCCCGCAAAGCACTCAACACTCAACACTCGAAGACAACTGGTGAACAGGTGTTTCAAATTGCGACTCGTGGCCTCACGGTGTGGGAAAAAGCAACGGGAGCTAACTGTGCCATGAGATCAGGTCCACTTCCCCCCTTCCCCATTTACTCTAAGCTTGGCAAAGTGCATTGTGGCAGAGACAATGTTGCGCTTGGTTGAATATTCAATGCGCAAATTGCAAGTAGGAAGCTGCCCACAACAAAACCAAACTCAATCTGCTCCTCCCCCTTCCCCTTCCCCTACCCCGTTGAGCACTCAGCTGAAGGTCGTTGCCAAATTGTGGTGCGACCTTTGCGGTAGCCGCTTGACTGGCCAACAAATCCGTCGCGAGCCAACGGACAATCGACGAGTGTCAATGTTGTCTATCAAAGAGCCAAAACTAACTAATAAAATTATGGCTTACGATCATCGAGCCATCGTTTATGCCCATAATGCGCATTGTATCTGTGCGCTGCCATCGCGGCCACAATTATTGTACATTTGTTGAGGGCCATCGCACATTGCATTGTTGCTCGCCAAAGCACGCAGACAACAATAGCAGCGATATTTTTTTTATTTATTTATTTATTTTTTCTTAGTATGCTACTGATCAGAAATGCTCTAGCGACAACTTGTTTTGCCAACTTGGCCAATACGCATTAAGTGACATAATTTTTGGTTGTGCCGAACTTTTGATTCGACCCAATTTTCACAATTGCGAAATTGGACCGACAACAGACCTGATGTGTTGGACAGGCTTTAATAAATAATTATTTCTATTGCTCCACTCGACGCACTTTCCATTGCAGTCCACTTGGCAATTGCCACGCCCCCCCCCACCCCCCCCCCCTCGCTGTGCTGGTAATCGCATAATTGCGAGGCGTTGGCATTTGTAGTGCATTTTATTAGCAAGAAAATTTCAACACTTTGCTAGCTACACTGCGCGAAAAAACTATATTGTATTAACAAATATGACTACCAAAAAACTAACGTTTCAATTTTCTTAGCTTAAATAAAACATATTATGGACTTTACGAATTATTCTAAGCGCTTTAAACTTCCCAATATGAGTTATATAAAAAAAGTTTACTTAAAGCGCAAAAATAGCGATACAAAAATACTTTAATCATATTTATTTACAGATTTGTTTTGTGTTGTTAATAAATTAAATAAAAAATAAAAATTTATCTTTAAGTATTAAAAATCATAAACTTGTTATTTTTCTATGCATTTAATATTTGTTCTTTTTTTTCATTTTTTATCAAGTCAATGTTAAGAATAAATCTCTTAACTGTCCTTATCTGATTCATAAGATACAAGTACTATATATTTTAAATTTCCTATAGTCCTGCCTTGAACACAATATTATTTTATAATTTTTAAAAGTTAAGATTTTTTATAAATAATATATATATAATATAATTTCCTTCATTTTTTTCTAATGTTCAAACTATATTTTTAAGTATTAACATATAAATGTTTTCCTCAACTTTGCATACTTTAAAATCAAAACTAAATTCTTTTTAAAAATAAAGTTTATAAACAACTGCCAACTTTTTGTTTACCAAAAGTGAAATAAAATAATTTAATTAAATAAAATTATTAATACCTAAGCCTCCAATTCTTGCCTAATTTTTTATGTATTTAAATTGAACTTCTCTTTGCTATCAAAATAAGTAACTAAAATGTATATAAAATTTTTAGTTAAAATAAAAATCTTACCACAATTTTGTTAACTTATTAACCGTTAAGTTTTCGTTGTTAACACTCACATTTAGTTATTGTTATTAAAGTAACACTGACGTTAAGTGCAGTGCATTAATTAGTAAAAAAAAGTTGCTTTGTTTTAAAGTTTTGAATAGTTTTTGTATTTTTATTTACTTATGTCGAAACCACGAGCGTAGCACAATAACAAAAAAAAAAAATTATATATACAGCATATAACTTGATCTGGGCTGATCTCTCGCTCCCAGGCCGTGTCTCTGTCTCTGTCTCTGTTTAACTGCGTCTCTGTCTCTCACTGTCGGGAATTGTTAGCTGCGTCCTTCGTCGAACATTGTACTGAGAAATCTCACACAACCGAATTGGAAATGCGAATTGTTGTTGTTGTTGTTGTTGCTGGTTGTTGTTGTCCTATGGGTCGTCAATGAGATTCGAGTGGTGGATCGAGTGGTGCTGCGCTTAGTGCAGATAACCGCTGCCATAGCCAGCATAGCCCAGACCGTAGCTGCCATAGCCGCCATAGCCGCCATGTCCATGGTAGGTGGAGGTGGTGTGCAGAGCGGGAGCGGCAACCACGGCGGGCGCATGGTAGATGGGAGCGGCATGGACCACGGGATAAGCCTTGGTAGCGATCTTGTAGGTGTTGGCGTACGAGGTGGCCACCGGGTGGATGGTCTTCACCAGCGGTGCGTGGACAATGGGCGCCGCATAGCTCTTGATCAGCGGTGCGTGCGAGTAAATCGATGGTGCGTAGGCTGGTGCCAGGGCGGCTCCATAGCCCAGGCCGTAGCCATGGCTGTAGGGCGATGCGATCACGCCAGCGTTGGCAACGGCGCACAGAGCGGACAGGACGACGATCTGTGGGATTCAGAAAAAAAAAAAAAAAACACAAAAAACAAAAAATTATGTTTAACTCAAGTTCGTTGCCTAAGTCTTTTCGCTGATCCTTACCAGCTTGAACATGTTGATTGGTTGGTTGGTTGGTTGCTTGGTGGTTTGCTGGTTGTTGGCTACTTCTTGGCTGAAGAGTTGAGTGTGTTATGTTTAAACAGCAGCTCGGCTTGGCATATTTATACCGAATCAAAACTCGAGAAATATTCTGAACAAACCGCACAGACAGACAATGCGAGCAACAACAACAGCAACAACAACAACAGCAACAAATACGGCAACAACATGAATTAGCGAGCTAACTGCGAATCAAAAGCGTGAACGCCCTGCCCTGTCCGCAAACTTCGGGCCCGGTTGTCGTGTCTCCAAGTTCGGCTCGAGTCGGCGACTTATTCGCGAGCTGTGTGTGAGATACGCGATCTCGATTCGAACTTGATGCAGTCAGTGCCACAGAAATCAGTCACGCGCCACCTTGCGACTTTTCCAGCAACTTTGGAAAACTCTGCGGCGCTACACAAGCAAATGAGCTAATTCAATTAGTCTTTGGTTGCCGACAGTCGAAGTCGAGTCTATTCGGTGGGACCGGAAATCAAAGGCTAAGTTCCACACCTGCCCGGTGACCTGCCCCGCTTTTTTTGGGAGTGTGAAAAGCGAGTTTTCCACCATTGTTGCAGTTTACAGTTCTTGTGGTTTTTTTCTTTAGCGGCTTTTGTTTATGTAATTGTTTGATATTTTTTTTTTTTTATTGTAATTTGCGGTTTACTTAACGAGCAATTAACTTGTGCACTTGCAGAAAAAAATGAGGAACTTAAAAATGTATATAAAAAAGAATTATATTTCAAGTATGTTTTTTTTTTAGTTCCAAATAATTTTAGTATAATTATTATTATATAAATTTATTTAGCTATATTCTAATTTGTTTTTTATTTTGTTTTTTGGAGTGCTTGGCAATCTGAGCAATCGGGCAAATGTTTAGCTGCTCATTGTGCAATGACGCGTAGTGCGCAGCTCCCACAGATTCCTTTCTAAATCTGCGCACGCACGTGATTATCAATCAGCATATTTTTTCTATTTTTTTCTTCACTGATTGACAGCGCACAGCGATCGCTGTAGGTGTAGAAAAAACCATTCACAGCTGTCCCCATGCAAATTGCAAGCGTTTAGAGTGGAGAAACTAGGCCTGATCCGGTCGGTTCATTTACGCGGCGATTCCCGTTCAAAATAAACCCAAAAAAAAAAAAACAAAAATGTGTATGAAAAATCGCATTGGTTAATAACTGACAACAAATTGCTGGTGGAGCTGGCCGGCAAAACAGCTGCTTAGTTTAGGCCGGGCTTGGTTTGGCCAATGGCTGCCACTTTGTTGCTGGACGTTTTCACATTAATTTTTTGTTAACTGATTTCTTATCGCCGCTTGGCACGGCGTACGCGGCGTATGCGTAACTCGCAAAATCAATTCGCATCGCAAATGCAAATAAATTACAGAAAAATAAACAACTTAGTGTTGTGCAATTAGAGAGCTTGCAACTTAGATATACCCTGTAATATAAATCAGTTTCTTTTTTTAAAAGAAATTTGTATAACATGTTGAACGTTGCGTATACTTAATATGACTTTTTGTTTTTGCTATTCGAGCTACAAATATGACCCTTTAGATGACACAACATGCTTACAGGGTATTTGCAGTCTGTTTACGATTCATATTTGCGCACTCGCTTTAATGGCCTGCCAGATTTCTTAATAGCCATTCTTAATAACTCTTGCAATCCTGCTTGGCCACGCCCCCTGCGCCCTCCGTCCAGCCACGCCCCCCTGTTATCGCTTATGAATAATCTGGCGAGTAGTCGAGTAGCATAATCAATGCAAATGTTTTGTCTGTTTATCCATCTGTTGCCATTGCTGTTGTTGTTGTTGTTGTGATCTTAGCCAGATCAGATAATAGGCGTAGGCCTCTTGTTAGAGAAGGCCTTGAGTGAGCAGCTGCTGAGAGTTTTTTTCTAGTATTTTTTGTTTCTTTTTTTTTTGGATAGCCCAATGCACAAAGCGCTCTTAAAGTTTATGGCGCATAAATCAATTTATAAAGAAAATAAAAAAAAAAAAACCGAAAAGCTTTACAAAAATATACAAAAAACAGCCAAAAGGCGGTGGACAATTCAAAATCTGCATATTGACGGCAGCTCAACCCTTCACCGGACAGCTCGAGCCAGTCAAATTTGCATTTGTCGCCCAGAACAACTATGCAAATGGCTAAAAGTGTGCACTAAAAATTGTATTGATTGAGCGATTGGATGCTAAACAGGATACGCGGCGGTGCGTGCAACCACCGAACTCACCGAACACACCACCCACTTGTGCATGTGGTGCATGTGGTGCTGTGGTGCTGTTTGTTTGGCCCTCTTTGTGGTTGCGACTTTAATTGCATTTTAATGGCTTTGCGGCTGTTGCATTGTGCGCCTTGCCCAATCGTACGAATTGGCGGCATGCCGCAAGTTGCATGCCGCAAGTTGCAAGCTGCAAGTCGCACAAATCAAATAGACTTCAAATTAAATGCAGTTACTTTATTTTTTTTCTATTTTTTTTTATTTTGGTCTATGATTTATGTGTTTTCAATGGAAATTTCACAAGTTTGGGGACTTGATTTCATTTTTCTTTTTTGCAGTGTTTAATTAGCGTACAATATTAGTTATATAAAGTTTTTTTTTTTCTTAGTTATTATTTAATTAGTTTGCAGTTTGCATAATTATATGGTGCGCAACGGTGACGCGGCCAAGTTGTGTGCGCCAATTAAGTATACCACATGGTGGACGCGGTCAAGGTCGCTTTAGCCGCAATGTCGTGCACATTACAGCGACAACATCAAACAGCAAACAGCAAACAGCAAAAACTAATAGTAATAATGGCAACTGAAACTGAAATGTGTAACAATGGCAAGACAATTGAAATTGCTGCTAGAATACCTTCGGTTCACAGCCAAAGCAGCAGTCGACGGCGACGAGCAAACATTATGGCCATTATAAAACAAGAAAAATATATAAAAAAAAATATAATAATAATAATAAAATCAGCTAGACGAAGCTGCAATGCCCTTACAAAAAAGACACATTTAAAAAAACACAGATTAAACTTTACATGTGAATGAAGTTAATCAGCTGAACGTGGTCAACGTAATTTTAGTATTTTTAAATGCCTTAACTCAATTTGTCAACTGGTTAAGACAAACTTTGTTACGACTCAAGTTTAAACCACTTTTGTATAAACCTAAACAAACTAAATCAAATAGTTTTCATTCAAAGTCAATTTGTTTTCCACAGGTTAAAAAATTTGGCTTACACATAAAATTTATAGCTTGTAAATTATAATATGTAAAAATATCAATATATTTTTAATAGTACCAATAAAATTTTTCAATGTTTTACAATTCTATATGTAAAAAAAATATATTTAAAAATTAACCAAATTTTATTTTAATATGTCAATAAAATTGGATATGTTTCTTTGTAAGTATTGAAGCTAATATATATTTGTAGATATATAGTTTTGAGCACAGCATGCAGCTGTATATTTAGATATATATCAATTTTTTTTATTTATTTATCAGTCATCTATCTATCTATTCACTTTTCATCTTTCTATCCATCTATCTATCTGCCTATGTATCCATCCATCTATGTATATATACATATATATCTTTCTATCTGTCATCCATCTATCTATCTAGAAAGATATCTAACTTTTTTTGTATCCATCTATCTTTGTATCTATCAATCTATCTGTTTATCTGTCTGCCTATCCATCCATATATCTATATATTCATATCTATCTATCCATCTATTTATCTTTTTATTATCTATCTTTCTTCCTATCTATCTTGCTATCTATCTATTTTTGTATCCATCTATCTTTGTATCTATTTATCTTCGTATCTATCTATCTTTGTATCAATCTGTCTTTGTATCTTTCTATCTATCCATCCATCTATTTATACATATATTAAGCTATCAATCTATCTATCTATCTGTCACCTATTTATCTATCTTTTTTTACTATATAAAAATATATGTATCTATTTCTGTATCAAACTTTCTATCTATCTAACTGTGTATCTATCAATCTTTATCTATCTATCTTTCTATTTATTTATATTGGCATCTATCTTTTTTCTATCTATCTATTTTTGTATCTATCTATCTTGGCATTTATCTATCTATCTTTTCACTATCTAACTTTGTATCTATATATCTAACTATCTATGAATCCATCTATCTATCTGTCTATCTATATATATCATTCTGTCTATCTATAAATTTATTAATATATATATATCTATACATCTATCTTTCTATCTATTGCCTTTCTATATTCTCTTAGTTTAAACAACACTTAACTGTTACATATTTAAAGACTCCACTAAAATACCCTTTTCGCAGTAAGGGCAAGCAATGTTTCATTAATGAAATTAAAAACGACCCCCGCTTGGGCAGCTGTTGCTTTCTGTGCGTGCTTGAAGAGTCACCTTCGGCTTTGGCCCGCAGTTGGTTTATCCCCGTTAGCTTGGCCTAAAGCCTTCTGCCTTCTGCCATCGTCCGTTGAGGACATTGCGCAATTGCGCACTCACAACAAAAGCACGTAGCCAAAGTTGTTTGTTTTTGTTTTTGTTTTTGGTTTTGCGTATTAACTTTAAAGTCAGAGTCTGCGATTATTTGACAGCTTCAATGAGCTGCGTTTGCCGTTGGTAAATGCAAATGCAAATCGCAGAATTCGCTTCATAATTAAGTAGTTTAACAGCCGTCTACACCGAAATCAAAACTCAGACACGCAACAAGACCAAAACTTTGTGCAACAACAACAAATGCCACGCCCCTTAGTTATACTCGTAAATTAAAGCCCCAGCGGCAAATTGTCAGTGGTTGTTGTTGGTGTTGTTGGTGTTGTTGTTGCTGCTGTCTGTCACCAAATTGTATGCAAATTGTTTAAGTTGGAGCGCACTTTTCATGCACACATCGTCATTCTGATTTATGCGCTCTATAAATCCCACACGTTCTAAGTTTACCACTCAATAATTGCCTTTTAATTGAATTTCTGTTCTACAACTGGGTGCCAGCACCCCGTTCCCCCTCCTCCTTCCCCCACCCACCCCCCCCCCTTTTTTTGTTTAACTCCCTATTTTTTTTTTTAAGTCATTGCGACTTTCACTTTTTGTTGCTATTCATCTAATTGCGGCGATCGAGAGATTCGTGTGAATATCGAACGATTCATTGACTCGGGATTACTCACCCTGAACTTGAAGTCGCCTTTTGTTGTGCTCCATATACCCATTAAAATAATATAATGTGCACACCTGCCCAAGCCGAAGTTGCCCCAAGCAGACCCGATCTGAATAATGGGGTACAGTCGATTTAGTTTGCTGCGGCTCAGCCCCCTTCAATTAGTTTCACGTTTAGTGTATGTACACTGCAAGAAAAGAGTGTGCTGTTTTATTAAGCAAAAGGTTTCAATATTTATAATATGAAATTTTAATTATATTTTAAATAGATTGCTGTAACTATGAGAAAACCATTAAATAGATTAAAACTGCCTTTCAAAAAAATAAATAAATTTTATAAAATACTTTAAAAATCATTGGAATATATCTTAAAACTAAGAATGTTTATCCACATTTTTCTATACTTATTTTATTATTTTCCCCATTTATATAATTAATTAAAATCTTTTTCGTATGCTTTAAATAAAAATTCAGGCAACATTTATTTTTAGTTTAAATAATACCAAACTGACCCCATTCGTTCGCTCAGTGCAGCATTTGTAATATCAGCCAAGCAAACAAATGAAGAGAGACAGAGAAAAAAAAAGGCTGAAATAAGAACACAAACGGCTATAAAAAGTCAATTAGACTTAATGATAGCTCCGGCTAAACTACACATTAAATTCGTGTAGTTGGGCCACAGAAATCGCCGGATCCGGTTCATGTGCCGGCGACTCTAAAATAATTCTGTAATCAAGGAAGTTGCCAAGCCGCACAAACCAAAAACAAAGACAACAAAAAAAAACATGGCCAACAAAAGTGTTTGGCAAGCGACGCGTTTTGTGTAATTCCGCCATTAAATTTAATAAGACAACCGATGGAACGCCCCTCGCGGGCGAGGCAGTGCCAGAACTGAACGAAATGCCATTTGCATTAACATCACAGTTGGTTATTAAACAAACGCTAAGACCCTATTACGCGGCGTATGAGTGATTTTTTTTTAAATGCCTGCCTGATAAATTGGTAAGTCTATGGCTAAAGCTATGGCTGTGGCTAATAGGCAGACATGTCCGCTAAACATATAATCGCATTTTCTGGCTACAACAACAACAACAACAACAACATATCGCAGTTGGCTATTTCCAACACTAATTAAGCCGCTTGTTGCGTTCAGTTCCAACTGCCAACTTCCAATTGGCAACTGGCAACTGGCAACTTTCGGTCCGCTCCACCCGCAAAAAAAAAATAAACAACTGTTGCTGCTGGTTGCAAGTCCCAGCGGACAGCTGCTTGTTGCCAATTTCTATTAATTAAACTATTTAGTATACGTGCACTTGTCCAGCCGTCAACAAATGCGTGGCCAACAAGCAATCGACAGAATTTCGATTGTGTCGCGATTGGAAGGTGATTTAATTATGGAAAAATTATACTTAAGCAGATAACTAGATATTTATTGAATATTTATAGATTAAATAAATGAATAAACTGAAAATAACGCAAATGAATATTCTATTAATTACAGATCTTTCTTTAATATGATTCAAATAATAGAAAATGATTCTTCAATATTTGACTATTATATTTAAATATTTTCGGCTCCCTTTAGAATTTAATTTTATTTTAAAGTTCAACTTAAAGTACCTTAAGCAAGTGTTAGCAGTTATCTAGGGTATTTTTAGTTCACCAATTAAACGATCAATTACAAACACTACCAAAAACAAGTAAACAAACTCATGGCCCAAAACATTAATGAATTAGGCTCTAAACAGAATTGTTTACATATTACCAAGAAATATTCAGTTACAGCCATATTGGGACTAACTACTATGATATGTCATTTAAAAAAAAAGGTGGCCTAAAAATAGTTCTTAGCTATTTTGGGCAAATACAATTTAATTAACTCATTTGCCATTAACTCATTTGCTGGGCGCCTTTAAGCCACTTGGTAAGGCTTAAAAGCTCTTTCAGAGCTTGGCTTTTAAAAAGATTCGGTCTAAGCTTTTATTTAAGCGAGCGTCCAAAAGTTGGCTACACTTTTTTAAATTAAATATTATTTATTATTAAAGCAGGCTTACTGCAATCTATTTGGCAGCTTAACCTTGTTGAACTTTTACAAATTTACTATTATTTATTATAATTAATATAATTATTTTATTATAATTATTGTTACTATTATTATTATTTTTATTTTTTTAATTACAATTATTATTATTATTATTTTATTATAATTATTTTAATATTTCACTATAATTATTATTATTATTATAATTATTATTATTGTTTAGTTAGCGAAGTCTTACAGGGAGCTCTATTGGATGGCACCTCTTTTTTAGGCTGTTGGTTTAATAAAAAAAAACTCATAATGCAAACAGACAGCAATAATGGCCAATCAAAAGCGGCTCACAAAATTCAAGTGGGTCAAGTGGAAAAATCTCCTTTATGACAGACCAATAAATGCACCCACAACTCAGCACAGCTTAGCTTAGCTTAAACCAATTAAAGATGTTTGCTTAGCATTGTTGTTGGCCAAGTGGCCAAATGGCCAAATGGCCAAGTGGGCCAAAGCTACGTCTACAATTGAAAACAAGCTGGCTGCACTAATTACAATACTGAGTGGCTGTCAGCGCGTTTTGATGTCTTTTTTGGGTGTCTTGATTTCAGCATTTGCGTGTGTCTAATTGAATTAGAGCCAAAGGTCACACGAAATGGGCTGGGAAATAAGCTGCCGACGGAAAACGAGTCGTGCTCGAAATTAGCGAGGAACGCGTGCAACGTGACACGATGAACACGACTTGAAGCAGTGATCAAATCAAGTGATCAAAGATATGGCATATTAATAGCAGATTTCTCTAACTAAATAATAATAACAATAAAAATAATATTAATAGTTGTAGATAATAATAATAAATAAAAGCAAATTTATAAATATGTAATGTAAATAATTATTTATTCGTTATTCATATTATTTATTTATTAGGTCATAATTATTTTTTGTTTCTTTTTCCCCTCAATGTAAAACAAGATTAAGCTGCCCTGTAGACAGTAAGCTTGTTTTCTTAATAATTAATATTTAATTTAAACAAAAAAAAAATTGAATAAATATTTATTTATTTTATTTAAATACAAAAAATAAAAAATTAAGTATTTAATATGTATCGATTTTTATGTCCTTGCTTATAAAATTAATAAACACTATTAATTAGATTTAAATCAAATTATTTTGCAAAAGTTTTTCAATTAAATATTTAAACATAACAGAAAAAAACCTTAAAAAATAGCTTAAACTGAACCTAAATTTCTGGTTTAGCTGAAACTATTTTTTAAGCTTTTTTTATATTTTTTAAAAATGATTTCCTTTTATTTCAAGTTACATAACTTTTGTATTGTCTCATCTCTAGTAGCAAAAAGTAAGCCACAAAGCTGCGTTTAAGTTTTTTGCGTAGGTAGAAATAATAATCAGGAAAAAAAAGCCATTGTGGCGTGGAATATTAGAAGAGGGAAATACGAATGAGACAACAACAACAAAAACAACAAAATAGCGACAACAACAACGACAACGACAACGACACATATGTCGGCATTATATGCAAATGTGATTTTTGCTGACTTCATTGTTAAGTTGGCAACTTGAAACTGGCAACTGGCAACTGGAGCGTTGCAGTCGCTGTGGCTCCTTGCCTGATAATTGTGGCAAGTGACGTTAGCCAGGCTAACGAAACCAAAGCAAACCAAAGCAAAGCAAACCAAACCAGTAGCCCAGCTAGCCAGGCCCAAACCATTATGGCTGATTTATGGCTGCAAGTGGGTCATAGCTTAGCTTAGCTTAGCGCTGACTGTGGGTGTATCCAATTTGGTGGACAGGAGCTGTTGGCTTAGGTTTGCAGTTAAGGTCTGAGCCAAATTCGCCAAGAGCTGCCTGCCTTGACTAAACCACTTAGTCTAGCCGCTTTGGTTACGCCCAAATGGGTCACTAATGAGCCGGGCCTCAGGCTTGGGAATCTGTTGATGGCTCGATTGTCTGTGCCAATTCTAACGTAAAGAAACCAACGCAGCTCGGTGCTATAAAATTGTGGTGCTTCTTCAGTTTGAGCCACAGTAGCCAAAGTTCAGCTTCACAGTTCACAGTTTGCACGCATCAAAAACAAAACAAACCAAACAAAAAAAAAAAATGTTTAAAATTGTAAGATTGGATAATCCTTTTTTTTTTTGGGTATAAACGATAAAAATGTTTTCTCATCCTTAGCTGTTGGTGGTTTCTGCGCTCTGCGTGGCTCTCGGCCAGGCTCGTCCCAGCTACTTGCCCAGCTACGAGACGATCGAGTACGCGCCCACTCTGCTGGGCTACGAGCATGTGGCTCTGCCCGCCGCCGTCTCCCACCAGAGCTCGACGGTGGTGCACGAGAAGCGACCCTATTTGCGGCCCATTTACGAGCACGGCCTGCACACTTATCAGCACCACCCAACCACCAGCTATGCCTATGCCAGCAGTCCGCTGAGCTATGGCAGCGAGTGGTACGAGCCTGGCTGGAACGGAGCTCTTGGCTATAACAGCATCTATCTCAAGTGATGACAGACGTGATATACCCTCTAATAAATTAACATTTTTTTTGCATTCAGAATCGCATTCGAGTTTATTTTCTCTCTGTCAAAATCTTTCGTTCTCTGTGTGGTTTTTTTCTCTACCAGGCGCTGGCGGCGTATGTCAGTGGTGCGTGGTGCAGCAGTGGTGCGGAGTAGGCCAGTGGGGAAGAGTACGCCAGCGGTGCCGAATAGGCCAGCGGCGACAAGCTTCTCACATACGGCACCTGAGCGGCAGCTGCGTAGGTGGCAACTGGGGCAGCTGCCACATGGGAGTAGGTGGCAACTGGGGCAGCTGCCACATGGGAGTAGGTGGCAACGGGAGCAGCTGCCACATGGGAGTAGGTGGCAACGGGAGCAGCAGCATGAAGGGTGGTCTTCACGACCGGGGCAACCACATCCTCCAGGACGGGTGTGCTGTGCACCTGGGTGACGCTCTGGTGGGAGACGGCGGTGGGCACGCTCTTGACGACGGCGCCAATCTTGGCCAGCGCCGGCTCCTGGACAATTGCGGTGGGTGCGCTGTACACCAGCTGGCCGGGACGTGCAGCGACCACGGCAAACAGAGCGGCGAGAACGAACTATTTGCCAATTTAATCGAAGAATTAGTCGAGTTCATTTTAAAGTTGTTTTTTTTTCGATTTTGGTTTGCTTACCAATTTGAACATGTTGAGGCTGTGATTCTTTCGAAGGGTAGACTGTGCTGGTTCCTAAATTGTCGCTGGCTTTTATACTTGAACTTGAGCACACCTATACACACACACACACACACACACACACAGACACGTACAGCCAGTGAATACAATGAGTACTCGTACTCACATTCGCACTCACATTCGAATTTCGTACGTGCCTGAACGGATTCTTGTCTTTATTTTATTTATTTTATTTTGTTTATTTTTTATCTCTTTTTTCTGTTGCTGTTCGCTGCGTGGACCTTAAACCAGATTATTATTCGCGGCCAATTTCAGTTACGCACCACTTTGCACCACAAGCTTATTTTCATTTTTAAGAGACCGCACCTCGAACTGAGCTATCGCATATTGTTTGGGTTTGTGCAAATGAGTTTCCCGTGAAAACAGCTGGAAAATGCGTGCGTATGCATTGGTTTTCCCACAAAATTAAGCCCACCTGTCGCTTGAATCCTATAAAAGCCCAAGCAAGATTTACATTCGATTTAAGTTTACTTTCAGCACGAGTGAAAGCAATAACAAATAAAATGAGAATCGCTAAAGTTTGCCTGGTAAGAATTCAATTCAAATATATATAGACAAAATTATTATAAATATTTCACATAAATATAAATACCACAATTATATAAATATAAATTCAATTTGAATTCTTTTTCATTTTTAAATTAGTTAATGAACATTTTGCTGCTGCTGTGTTTGGCCGGAATCGATGGAGGTTTTTTGGAATTCCTTGTGTATGGTCATAATAGAAACAAACGTAAGTCCAAGAAGGATTCGCCAGATGCTTTGATTAAAAACGAACAAAGAGCTAGAATGATAACCTATGGCGCTTACGATGCCATTGATCCAGAATCTATGGGAATGTTGTTTGTTCGTAACACATAATTTATTTATGTTGTGTATGCGTTTAAGAAATATATTTTGTTTATTTAATAACCTGTATGTGCATGTTTACATTGCCAGCCATATAGATCTGAGTTCATCTTTCATTTTCCACTTATTTAAAGTTTAACATTTTGAACAACTTTCATTTAAGCATAGCACAGTGTATCTCATAGCCGAGCATACTCAACGTAGGTTTGTATTTAGCTTGCATTTACTAAAAGGGGTTCATTGACCAACAATTGGCCTTGAACCTTAGCTGTACACAAGGAACAACTATCACTATTTATAAATATACATATACATATATTTATATTTAGCTGTTTATAATTTTAATTCACACATCAACAAACATGTTGAATTTTACAATTAAATTAAGTGTCAGCAGCTGCAGATTACAAACACGTCAAAACATAAAATCCTTTATTTCAGATATAAAGATATTGTTTTCCACAGTTAAAGGTAATAAGTCAGTTAAAGAATCCAGGAGTTAAATTCTCAATTAATAATCTAAAATATTTTAAATTGAGAATCTCATAAACAAAGCCTAAAGAACACTACAAATAATAAAAAAAAAAAACACTAGACAACTTTTTAATTGGTTAATTTGTAGAGATTTCAACTTTAACTTCCACATATTATTTTTATTTTACTTAAAATATTTATTTAAAAAAAAAATAGTTCAAATTGCTTGAAGTCAAGATAAACATTATGGATATTTAATATAAATTTATTATATAAATACAGTCAAAATTCCGTTTAGCGAAGTTTAGGGGACCGAAAAAAAAAACATTGTTATATAGAAAATTTGTAATATTGAATAATTTTATAATATAAAGAATATTCAGTGTTTTTAAAAAAAAATCGCAATAAAGAAAATTTCGTTATAGAAAAGATTGACTGCATATATTATTTATATATATTATATATATTTTAATTATTTATATATATTTTCAATATATATTTATATATATTATTTTTATTATTTATAATATATATTTATTATTTATTATTTATAAAAGCATTTAATTTTACATTTCGAGCATCTATCGAAATTAAAAATCATTTTTCCAACAATAAAAAAAATAGTCCTTCATCTTTTTGGTAGCAGAAAAATCAGAGCTTAACTTGCACTTGTTAACACCGCTGTTTAAATGGGGATCAGGAGTTGCCTTAAATTGTCCGAGAGCGTACGAAGGACTCTTAAGGGGAAGGACACACAATAAACAAAAAATAAATAATACTCGATGGATATTCAAAGCAAAACATTCATTTATTCAAAATCGTATCACAAAACCGTCCAACAAAATGCGCGTCCCACTGTCAACTGATCGAGTGGTGCCGTGGTGCTGTGGTGCGTTGGTTCCTTACCACACTCCTGTGGCGGTGTAGGTCAGCGGCGAGGCGGCGGCAATCTGTGCAACGGGTGCGGCAACATAGGCGCTGTGCACCACCGGAGCGGCAGCTGCATAGGTGCTGTGCACCACCGGAGCAGCAGCGTAGGTGCTGTGCACCACTGGGGCGGCGGCAGCGTAGGTGCTGTGCACCACTGGGGCGGCAGCTGCGTAGCTAACCACTGGCGTTGACTTGACGACGGGCGCAACGATGTCCTCGACGACGTGGGCGGAGCTGTGCACCACCGACTGGCTCTGGTGGGAGACGGAGGTGGGCACACTCTTGACGACGGCGCCGACCTTGGCCAGGACCGACTCCTGGACGACGGTGGCGGCCGGAGCGGCGGCGTAGACCAGCGGCGACTCGTACAGATGACCGGGACGGGCAGCGGCGACGGCGAGCAGAGCAGACAATACCACCAACTTGAACATTTTGAATATATATTGTTTGGGTTTAAAGTGTGGTCTGTATTGACTGATGATGTTGTGGGCTTGAGTTTCTAGCGAGAACTGTTTGTGGTTTGCCGACTGCAGGCGTCGTTTATATACCCGCCTGGCGAAGTACAAACGACCTTCAGTACGCACAACAACGAAATTGAAAATGAAAATAAAAATAAAAATAAAAACCATATCAGATTCAATTCTCACAGCCGCCGCACTTTCAATAAGCAATTAGCGTCGGTGGACGGCTCAGCTCAGCTGAGCTCGGCTCAACTCCAAGTTGACAAACCAAACCAAGACAAAGACTTGGCAACCAGTTTATTGACCATTTGGAGCTTTTCGGGCTGCCTCCTCCCATTAGCCCATTAGCTGCCTTTAGCTGCATTACTTGCACTTAAAGTGCGTCTCTCGTCGGCTCTTTCAGGGTCAGCGCACACAAGGTTTGGACTTCAATTTCAATTTCAATTTCGTTTTCATTTTCAATTACAATCGCAGCCTCAAATTGCCTTTAAGCTACGTGCGCTGCGTGCTTTGAGCCACGAACTGTGCCCCAAAAGCCACCGCGCAAAAAGGTAATAAGAAATATGCGGCCATCTTCGTGGAAGTGCGTAATCATATTGTTAAAATCATATACTACTTATATATATTTATATAAATTATTGATTGTTAACCCTTCATTATAAAATATAAAAGCTAGTGTCAGCAAATTTGATGCTGTATTTTTTAAATATTTAGAAATATTACATAGAATGTTGCATGCCACATGTTGCATGCCACTTTCTCTATACTAGCAAATATAAATTACTCCCGACTAGAGAATCCTTATTTATAAATACTTTTTATCAATATTATAAAATAATTATCAATAACTTTTAGTATGCATCTCATAAATTATAATAGCTAGTGTCTAAAAATTACGTAGAACTTTACATGCCACATGTTGCATGCCACTTTTTCTACACTAGCAAATATGAATCCCAACTAGAGCCTTTTAACAATTTTACATTATTTAAAAAAATAACTAGATTAGATTATAAAAGCTAACGCCAGCAAAGTAGTTTTTCTACATATTGCATAGAATGTTGCATGCCACATGTTGCATGCCACTCTTCGCCCAAAAGCAAATATAACTCGCGACTAGAAAATTCATATTTTTAAATACTTTTCTATGCCATTAAAACATAGCTTCAAAATATTTAATTATTAAATGAATATAGTGTTAATTTAGTTATTTAGTAATGGTTTTTTCTCCACAGTTTGTTTTCAATATAAATTCTGAATTTAAAAACAGGAACATTCCATTCTATATACTATATAATATAATATATAGGCTAAATATAAGTTTAAATTACGTTTAGATTTATTTTTATATATACAAAAAATAAACATATTTTTAAGTGTTTTTTGTATAATTTGCACAGACAATAAAGTGCAATATTATAAAATAATACCACAGTTATTTCCATTTAAAAAGCACAATAACTAAGCAAATACTGATTTTTCCTGAACTCTTTAATTAAGCTTGTATTCATTTATATTATTCAGGCACGCATGTAAATTGGAATTGGGTTTTAAATATGTTATTATATTATATTATATTAAGTAAATATTGCAATTAAAAGTAGAGATTTTATTAGTTTGTTTGCTGATAAATAAATAAATCCGGAATTTAGCATTAGGAAATTTGGAGAAAAAATTTCAACGATATTTCATTAGTAATAAAAATGTACAAAAAATGCATTATGAAACTTTAACGAACCTTTTAAACAATTTTAATAAATTTTAAAAATTAAAATTTTTGCTAACTGTAAATATTAAACAAAGTTACACCCTTTGCTTAAGGTGTATTTAATTAAGCTAATTTCAACAATTAAATCAGAAAACACAAATTTTTTTGGCTATAATATATATCTGATATATTTAAACTGGCCTTAAATAATAATATTAATATAATAATAATAATATTATAATTAATGCAAAAATATTAGATTGTAGATATCTTTATTTTTATAAATTTAGCATCTGATAAATGAAATATAAAAATATAGAAAAGCAGCACAAAAAACAAAGATCAGTTTTCGATTATGAAATGATGGACTTTTATTTACAATCAGTCGAAAGATGTAGTAAAAAAAAAATATAAAATATAGAAAGGACATTTAGAGACATCATCGAGCCTTGCCAAAGGCGACTGCAGGACGTGTCCAGTGGTCGAGAGGGGCGCGGGCAGCTGTTTTATCCCACCTACCAGGAGGAGGCCCAGCCATGAGAAGCCCACGAGGGCGACAGGATGCTAGTGTGCAGAGCTGGAGCGGCATAGGTCTTGATGATGGGCGCCGCATAGGTCTTGATGATGGGCGCCACGATGGGCTGGACAATGTGCGCCGAGCTGTGGACCTGGCTGATGCTCTGATGGGACACAGATGTCGGTATGGTCTTCACAATGTGTCCCACGCTGGCCAGCGCAGGCTCGTGGATGAGCGCCGGTGCCGCATAGCTGTGCAGCAGGGGACCAGCCTCCAGGTAGCCGGGACGGGCAGCGGCAACAGCGAGCAGAGCAGACAACACCACCTATTTAATATTGAGGATTAAAATTAAAATCTTTAAAATGTGTTTTGAGTGTCCTTTAACTTACCAACTTGTACATTTTTGCTAATCCTTGGGTTTAACTGGGCGCTACTGTAAAATGAACTGTGGGTCTGTGTTGACGCGTCGCTGGTTACTGTTGCTAGCTGTAAATTCGCATCAGCTTTTATACACAAAAGTTGCCACACACACTCGCGCACACACACAACACACGCGATTCAAATTTAAAATCCAAAAACTGCGCCAAAAACTGCAGAAAATACAATAATAATAATTTTTTTTTTAAATTTTTTTTTTTTTTTTTTTTTTTTTTTTTTTGCATCGTTAAGAAAAGCATGAAAAGCCCCCCTAAGCAACGGCGACGATGGCGACCCACCCAATTGTCCGAGTGCTGGCAGCTGATTCAACACAGACAAACAACAAATGCTTTCGTTTACAGTTTCGTTTTCCGCCCAAGCCCAGTTAAACAACAACAACAACAACAACAACAACAACAGCAGCATAAAACCAGTCAAAAGCGCAACAAGTCAACGTCAGCTGGCAGCACACTTGGCCAGTTGGCCAGTGGGCCACTAGGCGTCTTGGCCAGTTCATTTTCACGACAGTTGGCCACTTGCAACACACCCAACAACAACAGCAACAATAATAAAAACAACATCAGTTAGTTGCCGTAATTTTTCCTCAAACTGAAGTTGACCGTGAAAATTGTTCGTGTTCGGTGTCTGTTGGCTGTCTGGCGGGCACGCACCACCGACAAGCACCACCGCTACGCAGTTGTCGTCGTCAGTGGCACGCAACAAGCTCAACGCAAGTGGCTCAAGTTCAGTGCGTGGCAATGGCCAGTGCCAATTTTATAGTTGTTGTTGTTGTTGTTGCTGTTGTTGATTTCGCTTCTTTTTTTTTGTATTTGTTTCTTTCAATTTCTCTGCTTGTTGTTTATGCCAGGCTAACGAGACGGGCAAAGGAACTATTTAATGAAGCTGATGAACTATTAAGAAAGGCATGTGATGGACAATTTGATGGCTGATCAGTTTGCTGATCACGTAACATGCGTAAGAATCAGGCAGCAAAAGCGATCGAAAAGCGGATTTGCTGCCGTGCAGATAAATATTTTAATAAGTATGCATATATAATGTTATTTTGTTTATAAAAATAATTGATAACTAAAAGAAAATTAGTGATTACGTTTTGATTTTAAAAGGCAGCCCATTGTGTAAAAAATTAAAATATTTTGTTAATGAAAATAATCAATAACTGAATCGAACTTATTAATAACGTTTTGATTTTGATTTAAAAAAATGCTTTGCTTTTAAATTTATTTGGTGTAATTACTCTACTACTACTTTAATCAGCCGCCCATATTGTGTATATTATAAATACATACATATACATTATAATTTTTTGTTTATAAAATTAATATTAATATTATATTTATTTGGTGCTCTTACTAACAACAAGGTCTATTTTTTATGAGCAGCCAATTTCCTATATATTATAAATACATACATATAAAGTAAAATATTTTGATCATAAAAATAATTAATCACCAAAGAGAACTTATTGATTACGTGTAAATAAGCAGCCCATTTTGTGTATTTTATATATATCATATATATTATAATATTTTTATGTTAATAATCAATTATTTATACTCAATTATTTGCACTTACTCCCAACACTGCTATTTTATTTAAGCAGTCAATTTTGTGTATATAATATTAACATACATATAAATTAAAATATTTTGTTTATGCAAATAATCCATAACTGAAATCAACTTATTAATAACGTTAAGATTTTGATTTTAAAAATTTTATGTGCTTTTATATTTATTATGTGTAATTACACCCATCATGACTATTTTAATTAGGAGCTCATTTTGTGAATATTATTTTAACATACATATAAATTAAAATATTTTGTTTATGCAAATAATCAATAAGTAAAGTGAACATTTTGATTATGCTTTATTTTTTTTTAAAATTCGTTTTGCTTTTACATTTATTTGGTGTAATTACTCTACTACTATTTTAAAAAGAAACCCATTTTTTATATATTATTTTCACATACATATACCTAATAATATTTTTTTTATGAAAATAAGTTAAGTTTTGATTTAATAAATTTGTTTTAATTTTTTATTTATTTAGTGAAATAAGCCTTACGCGAACAACAATTAAAACAAAAAATGATTTTTCTGGAATTCTGCAGTTTAAATTTCAGGCTTTTTAAAAGTTATTACTATGTTTAATTTGGTGAACCAAAAGGGTTTTAAAAGGGTTGAGGTGTGGCACAGCTATTTTCGGGAATACAGTTACATGTACATAGATTAACCACATATACTCTTAAACAAAATCTTGGCAAAGTAAAGTGTTAAGAGTATTCTTGATTGGCAACTCGTTCATATAACCCCCCGGGGCATGTGAAATACCCTAGGGTATATCTTGCTGGCAAAGCTAACATTATTGTAAGCATACTTATTGTAATTTCCTGTTATGCTAATCTGCACCACAAGCCAACACAGGCCGAGCCAGGCCAGGCCAAGCCAGGCCAGGCCAAGACAAGACATGTCAAGACAATGCCTGCCCACATAGAAGTAGCTCTGGGTCTTACCCTCTCTTTCTACCTGTCTCGCTCTCGCTCTCCCACTTGATCTATTTCTCTGTCGAGTTCCGCTTTTGTAATAACTGCTGTCAATTGTTGCCTCATTCTACAATCTTTGAGCTGCTGTCGCGCCGTTATGACCATTTGTCAGCAAATATATATAATATATATATATATATATACTTTTTTTTGGTTGTTGCTGAGCGTGATTAATGATTGGCGACACCAACTCATATACATAGACAGAGATATTTATTTTGTTTACAAAAAATATTCTTTGGCCAGCCAAAGTGCTTTTTAATAGATTTCGATTTCTATTTTCGAGGCACGACGACAATTGTTGTCTCGTTTTCAGGTTTTCACAACAAGAAATTCCTTAGCCCCGATATCCGGGCTGGGCTATGCCCCGTTCCAGACGGTAATGTACGCCTTATGGCCAACCCACACACTTACACACACACAAACACACACACACACACATACTTAACTTGTGACAGTTCTGGTTAGTTGGCTTGCATAACAATGACAACATCTAAAGATCGTATTATCTTTTGGTCTGTGCAACCAGTTGCCAGTTGCCAGTTGCCTGCTGGCTGTTGGCCAGCGCCAATTGCTGTTAACCAACTTAAGTTTTTTTTTTGCTTTTAATTAAAGCCAAGTGGAGCAATTTGCACCACAGCACATGAGACAGAGAGCGTCGATCACATTGTAAAATTAACTTGAAATGCTCGCGGTTTGTTTGTCATTTCGCTAAACGTAATTGGCCCGAAGGTCGTCAGGCAATTGGCCTTAGATCAGACCGCCAAGCCAGCCAGCGCAAGAATACGGAAATCAGCTAAAGATAGCATTTTAATCGATCTACACGGAAGCTATCCTGTTTGAAAAACAATTAAAACTAAAAAGCTTCTGACTAGCATTTGATTGTGGTTTTATTTTTTATTTTTTTCTTTGTTTTGTTTTTGTTTTGGTTTGTATAAATTATTTTGATATTAGCGAGAATGTTGCGGTTTAAAAATAGTTGAATGTGAGAAACGCCATGACGAGATATTTTTTTTTACTAAAAATAATTTACTCTAAAGATACTCAGTGATGAGTTCTAAAAGGAATATTTATATTTTTTATGTTTTTTTTAATAAGTGTTTGATTTGATTATTTTTTGTTTAACTTTTGTGATATTAAAGAGAATGGTGCACTTGGAAAAAAGTAATATTTTCTAGACAGCTCTAGTTAAACTTATTTAGATGCAAATATTTCCATGTAAATATAAAATATATAAATACTCTGTAATCACAACAGCAAAGAACTTTCTCTCTTAACTTGTATTCAATTATGATTTATATGATAAAAAATAATATATCAAATAGATAGCAATGTTTTCATTAAAGAGGACTAACAATTAAATATTTCTTTTTCACATACCCAAGAAATTATAATAAAAGATTTATTCCTAAGTGTTCTTAAAGTAAAGTAATCAAAATTCCATAATAATTATTACCCAGACATGTTTAAAAATATGAATATAATATAAAATTAATTTTTGAGCATATTATTCCAATAAAAAGATATTAATATATATACTAATAAAATAATATATAATAAATTACAAATTTATTCTGCTTAATTTGCTTCAATCTCTGAGAACTTAAATTTCAACTAAATAAAGGAACTTGATAAATAAATTTATGTTAAATTGGCTAAAAACTAATTCTAATTGAGTTTAATTTAAAAGATGTAATAATAAGGTATATATAAGATAAGATTTTTCTGTGATGTTAAATGATAAATAAATTGATGATAAATTATTTAGTTTAAAAAATGTCTGTATAACAATTTATATGCTTTCTATTGCATGCCACAATTTATGTATAAGCTAAAGTAATTCCTTTTTTATAAGCTGTAGTTTATAGTATATTCATGTTTAGCTACAAAATTAGATTTAGCCGTTTCTAGCCAGAAACTCATTGCATGCACGATCTAATCTGAAAAATAATGCATGTAATGAATACATATATCTGTTTAACTATCTATCAATCTTATTGTTTAACTGTCATATATATATATATATATATATATATAAACACATGTTTCGGCTCCATGCAAATTGACCAGATTTGAGAGTTTAGAGCTTAGCCCGGCGAACATGAAAACTGCCGCCCCGACACAATACAAATGGGAGCTGTCCTGAACGGCGACTGGCACAGTTCACTCAGGTGTCTGTCTGTCTGTCTGTCAGGCAGTTAGCTGGTTATTTGGGCACTCGGTCAGTTGGCGCCGAAGATTGCGCAAAAAACAAAAAAAACCAAAACCAAAACAAAAGGCGGCAGTGAGAAATGTTTTGGGAGTTACTCGATATACAATTTATATATACATATATTTTTTTTTTCGGCTCTGCAGCTGCGCATTTTAAGTGGGGTGTTCGCTTTGAGACAATATTAAAAGAGCTGCTAAATAAAATGAAAGAAAAAAAACAAAACGAATGCACTTTTGCTTTTAGCTGCCCGATACGTAATTGCAATTGCCACGCAGCGAATAGTTGGACACCGCGGCGTATACTTAATGCGAGTCTAAGCAACAGCAGCAGGTGGCCAATGGACAAAGATATGTTGTGCTTGTTATACTCTGCACGCCAAGTGTGAAAGGGCATGTTGATTTTATGCAATAGCTTTTCGAATGCTTTGTTTGCGTATACGTAATTTTATAAAAGTTAGAGCTAAAGCGAACTTGTGATCTGTTGTTTATAAACTGAAGATATTCCATTTAAATAACTAAATAAATTCCCTTCGCCTGTATATAAAAAAATATACATAATTGCAGAAGCTATTTTTGCCAGCAAACAGGGTATTTAACAGTCGTGTATACACCAGCAACTGTCTGTTGTAATTGTTATTATTGCTGCTGCTGCCTGCAGCTAAGGTCAGATGTGTCCATCAGCGACATTTGGTTTGGTTGGTCAGCGGATGTAAGCAAAGTTTTCCATAGCAGTAACATTGAAATGACTTTTGGGCTCACACGGCGTATGCGCAACGTGGTGCTCAAGAGTTTATGGCAGGCAGGCACCCAAATCGCACCACTAACCCACTAAACTGAATCGCTAAGCTTGCAACACACACACACAGCTCAGCTGTGAGTTGCATGCAACAAAGCAAGTTTTTCTTTCTACAAAGAGGGAGTGTGTTTAAGTGGGCGTGGCACAAGAGATGCAAACTTTTCCTGGTGCAGATAAAATGAATTCGTTGCAGCGGGTCAAACGAATTGACCAGGGAATAAAAAAACAAAAGCAAAGCGAATTTCTTGTACAAATATATTTTCATATTCAATTGCCAGACGATTTATCTGCACTAAGCCAATGCGGGTGGGAAGGAGGGGACGGAGGGAAAGAAGGGGGTAGAAGGGGGTTTAGCTTTATCTGACTAGCTGCATTTGACATTTGAAGTCGAGTTTGCTGCACTTGTCGCCTGTCAATTGCGACGACATTCTAATGAGCTTCCCGCTCGCACGAACGAACTGTTCCAGTTTGTTTAGCTTGAATGTCGCGGCTGCCTGTTCATGAACTTTTAGCAGCCAACGTAGCTCCAGTTTCTAGTCTTAAATATCATAGCCAAATGCAGACACTGAGAACTCAAAGTAACTAAAAAAAAAAGAGAAATAAATAAAAAAAACTACAACACATGACGGGCAGCAAGTGCCACTTGTTGCCACATATTTATTATGTTAATTGAAAAGAAGTAAAACAGGGTATATGGGTTTCTAAGAAAGGTACGCATAAATAAATGGTATGTATAAATAATTGATATTAAGTCATATCTTTAGAGTAGAAGCGGAATAAAGTAATGTTCAGTTATTGAAGAACCTTTTGATTTGTCTTTATGTCTGTCTGAGGAGTAAATAAATTTATATTTATGTATGTATTTTTTATAGGAGCTCACTTCAAACTGAACCTTTATACTGAGCTGCAAACACTTTTAGTATTTATTATAAATAGCTATCTTTACTACTCTTATTTAAAAAAGGAGAATAAATGTTCAGAAATTTTATGCAATATAAATTTAAATATTAATATATATGTATACATATTCTATATGAAAAGAAGGGCATGGACTCGAATGAAAAGATGAAGGATTTGCTTAATAAATTATTAAATAAGCCAGACCTATTCTAAAGTTAAGTTAAAACTTTAAAACTATAATCCTTTACTTATCATAATATAAAATAATAGTAAATTAAATAATAAAACATATTACGAAATCAATTCTTTGACTATTTAAAACACAAATCCTTGTATTAAAGCTTAATAAATCTCCCCTAAAATATATTTCAATTACACTACGACAATTTTTGTCAGATATTAAATTTCCATACGTAATCCATACTGAAATAAAAATAAATATATATTTATAAGCAATAACAAATTAAATGGCATCTCATGGTCTACTATCTTAAACTAATTTTAACAATCAGCCTTCTTGTTTAGTAACTTAATTGCCAGAGTACCCTTACTGGTTGTTCCACTGGTTTTTGCAGCAAGCATAAAATTCTCAGCCTAAATAATAAGATAACAATAATTGCGACTAATTTCCACGCCAGCTAACAAAAAATGCACAATTAAATTGGCGAGTGTGAATTTCCGCTGCAAGTGCCAAAAAGCCAAAAGCCAAACAAAACAATTTAAGAAATAAACAACATTTTTTTTTTTTATTTTCAATTTTTTTTTTGGCTGGCTGGTCAAGGTCGTTGCAGGCAAATGTAACACTGGCATAAATTATGCTTGCAGCCATGTGTTGCAAGCCAATTCGACAGCAACAACAACAGCAACAACAACAACAACAAATGCAGACAGTTTGCTGGCATTAGTAACGGTATACGATGAACTAAAGGCACAAATTGCGGCGACATAAGCCAACAACAGCAGCGGCAATTACCAATGGCAACAGTTGTACAACAACAACAACAACAACAACATGAAAGACAATCGCCAAAAAGTTGCCAAAAAAAAACAAAAACAACTCAAGACACGCTTGATTGAGCCCTACTCAAAGTGTTGGAAAGTATTGTCGACTTCAACTAACATACAAAAAAATAAACATGATAACATGAGTTTGTTGGGTTCTAACCACAGGGCTCACGATCGGAGATTTGAACTCTCGGAGTTCAATTGAGGCATTGTTGCAACAAAGCAAAAGAAAAAAAGGGGAACACCAAGTAACAAAAAATAATATTTCAAAAATCAATTTCTATATGATAATAAATATATATATAATATTCTCTTCAAATCTGATCAGTGCAAAGTTCTTTGGTTTTATGGCTAAAGGCTGAAAAGGCGATTAATTAGTTAAATATATTTAATTGCATTTTTTATGAACTTTTTTCTATTGATAAAATATTGTATAATGAAGTATTTCAATATTTATATACCTTAGATTTTTAGTATAACAAATTATTGTATTACAAAAATAAAATAAATTAATAAGTATTTTTTTTTTGATTCTTCCTATTCCAAAACTAAAAGATTCTTCTAATTTTTTTTATTATTTTTTCCTTTACACAAAAGTTCACTATTTAATTTTTATCCTTTAGAAAGTTTCTTTTGTATGTTTTTTTAATATTGCCTAAATAAAACTTTGTTTTTGTAGTCTAGTGTGCGTCAAGCAATAATCAAAAGCAAAGCAATTACAGCGTCTGCTGCAACTGCAACTGCAACTGCAACACCAGCAGCAACTGCAACTGCGGATGCAAGTGGCAAAGTTGTTAATGCCGGCAGCGCGGATATGGCAAAGTGGCCGCTGGCGCTGCTGCTGCGGGTGGTGCGGAAACCAGAGGGTGGTTGCAAGGGGGAAGATATCTGTGTTGCATTGAAAAATCGCGACAAAACAATGAGAGCATCTGCAGCTGTTGCTGCCGCTGCTGTTGCTGCTGTTGCTGCTGTTGCTGCTGTTGCTGCTGCAGGTTGCGGCAGCCAATGGCAACTGCTGATGCACGACGACAATTGTATAAAAGCCACCGCGTGGTGTCATGGTGGCATCAGTTGCACGCTGCCAACCACTGAGACACACACACACACACAAGGATAACAAGATGATGAAACTGGTAAGTGAAAAAGGAAGGAAGGAAGGAAGGAAGGAAGGAAGGAAGAAGGATTTAAATTAATTTAACTTTCAGCTGCTTTCGCTTCTGTCGCTGTGCGCCTTGGCCGCTGGCCGTCCCGGCTATCTGCATGGCCACCACCACCACTATCCGGAGTATCCACTGCTGCACCACCATCACGTGGAGCCGCTGCATGTGGCCAAGATTGTGCATGTGCCGGCGGCCGTTTCCCACCAAAGCTCGACGGTGGTGCACAGTGTGCCGCATCATATCATCAAGCCGGTGGTGCTGCCCACGGTGGTCAAGACGGTGGTGCATCCACCGATCCTAAAGGCCTACCATCCGGCACCCCTCATCAGCGCCTATCCCTACGATCCCTTCCATGCGCATCATTATCACGACTTCCACGACTATCATCTGCATTAGACCAATCTCATCTGGCTGACTTAACTTCGACGCAACGAGAACCAACCAACCAACCACTCACCCACCTTTCACCAACCACTCGAACTTACGTTTCCCTTGTATGTGTGTGCTACAATTTGTTGTTCAGCAACTCGATAAATGTGTTTTTTTTTTGAAGATTTTAATAAAAATGTATTATATATATATATTCGAATACTTATGTGATATGGCAGGGAAACTTATGGCTTGATTGCGTATACGCCGCGTAATCGATACGGGCGACATGCTCACAATGACGTCAAGAAAGAAAATAACATAACAGGCAGCTAAACCATTCCAACAACAATTAAACGGGTTTTGTTTTTGTGCCGGAACGCAGCTCGTAATCTAGCCACCTGGGCCGCTTTCCTTCACCGCCACAAACAATGATGAGCTCAGATTGACTTACATTATTCGTGCATAAAACAAACATGATTCAACCGCTGAGAGAAAAAATGTACAATAAAAGATAATCACTGGTTTAATAATATGAAATATACCCATAAATAGATTGCTTTCGTGCATTTCAGAAGGTTATACATATTGATGTATGCTGTATGAGAAACTAAATGATTGACCAAAAGGACTATCTGACTTTATAGACTGGCTAATTAACTATATTAGTGATTGACTGACTAAATTGTTTGATTACAAACTGATAGATTGACTTACTGATTGATTGACTGACTGTTTGACTGAGTAAGTGATCTGATTGAGTGACTTACTCGTTTAAATGTCAGTCTAACAAATGACTGACTAATAGATTAATTAACATACGGATTGAACTACCTAAGTAATTATTGATTGACTGCATTTAATACATACTGATTGAGAGTCTGACTGAATGGTTTAATAAACTGACTGATTGACTGATTAACATTCAGATTGGACTGCTTACAGACTGATTGACTGAATAGTTGAGTGCGTGTGACTGATTGATTGACTGACCGACTAACCAATTAACTGATTGACAAAATGACTGAAAGACTGACTGGTTGACGGACTGACTGATTGACTAAGTGGGTAATTCGACTGATTGACAGACTTGATTGACTGCATGCATTACTTTCTGATTGACTAGCTGACTGCATAGGTAAATAGACTGCCTGATTGACTGAGTAACTGATTGATGAACTTACAGATTGATTGACTGAATAGTTGACTGACTGGCTGATTAACTGATTGGGTAACTCTTAGACTGATTGACAGACTTGATTGATTGAATAACTGACTGATAGACTGACTGCTTAACTGACTGACTTACTGATTGAGTCAAAGACTGAACAACTCACAAACTGATTGACAGAATAGTTCACTGCCTGATTGAGAGTGATTGACTAACAAATAAACTGATTCATAAACTGATTGTTAGACTGACTGATTAACTGATTGAATAAATAGCAGTCTGATTGAGAGAATAGATTGACTGGCTAAAAGATTAACTGCTTAACTGATTGACTGACTGAGTGACTAACTAGCAGGCTACTCATCTTTTTCATTCACTTATTGATTGATGAACAGACAAACTGACTGACTGCTGACTAACATATAAACCAAACAATAATCAAGTTCAATCAAAAGGGGCAACTGAGAAATGCAGCTTACTGCTTTTTATATAAGCACATGCAAAAAAATTCTGTTTGTTTGTATTTACACACAAGCTTATCTTCCGTGGAATGTTGATGCAACCTTCTTGGATGCTTATTCCGACGAATCAGCATATCATGAGACAGGCAAAAAAAATATATATATCCAAGCTGAACGATGGCCCAAGCATAAGTGACTAGGTGACATAATTAGCATGTAATCAGCGAGTTATCAACGGCAACACCAGTGGCAGACATCGTGAATACTGTTGCCCATTGTTGGTTGTCTGCTTGACTGGTTGCTTGCTTGCTTGGTTGGTTGGTTGGTTGGTTGGTTTTGCTTCCCAAGCTGATGGCAGACACGTTGCTGGGACGTCTCCTCGGTGCACGTGTGTGTGTGTGGCAACAAATGCAGGTTGAGCGTGTGTTATGCAAATGAGTGCATTAGCGAAGCGTATGCAGAGTGCCACAAATGGTGCTAAAGATAGACATTGATACAGTTAGAGCTGAGCATACTGACATGTACATATACATATGTATCTAGCTGGCTTCTTATGACACGCTGACCTCTTGTTTGACCATCTCCTTTATGCACACAGCTTCAAGTTCGAATCGGTCTTATTGTGAAATTTACACAACTGTTTGCATAAGCAGAATCAATTATTCAGATCAGATCAATTGACAACCTGTCCGCCCCTTAAGTCGCTGTAAATCATCAGCGTTTAGGCAAATTGCGCCAATTAATTAACTTGATTTCTGTGGGCGAAAAGCGGCAGCTTAAGCAATTAAATTCACATCAAATCAACACTTTGGGCTTTAACCCTGAATTATGTTTTGACCGCAACACAAACAAAAATGTTGATGTGAAAAAGCAGACAAGAAAATTGATTAATTGCGAGAATTTGATTGTAATTAAATAAATTCGTGCATGCTGAAATTCAGAAGCCCTACTTCATTGAATTCTAAGCCCAAGTTGAACTGAACAACCTTGTTTATGTCAGCGAAATAAATAATTAATCCAAAAATAATAATAAAAAAAATTATCCTATTTAATTTTTAAAGGTAAAAAAGAGTTGGACTAGAAAAAAATTAAATGGCTAATTTAGTATTTTATAATATATGACTTTAATTCCTTGTACTTATATAATATTTATATTTTATGGTATATTTAAATACACTAAAATACTAAATAAAAATAAGTACTATACTTTATAGCATTAGGAGACAATAGACAAATTAAATACCATATTAGATATATATACTATGATGTTAATTCTCTATAAGCTTGTTGCTTAATAATTTAAAAAAAAAAAATACTTATTAAAATATAAATGGTAAGAAATATATACAGCCTTCAACTTGCATTTGAAACAACATTAAATACCCTGTATATAATTAAAAGTCCATTTTAATAGCTGCATAAAAGTATTTATTTAAATAACGTTGCCAAATTGTGTTTGCCCTTTAACAGGCTGCAAACTATTTAAATTATAATAATGACAGATTTATTAGTTGACAATCGTAATGACAAACAAAGCGAATTGCATGATGTGCAACCGTTTGAATATTACACAAGACAATCTGGGCTAGACAATTGGCTAACAAAGTGTTCACATTAATCAACCATTGCCAACAGCTTTTGTCGTAATTTATGCGCTCCAAAAGTGCAAAGAGCAGGTTGCAAATATCTCTTTTTTTTTTCTTCTTTTCTTTATTTTTTATTTTTTTTTTTTTTTTGTTTTTTTAGCCATTTGATTAAGAGTGTAGCACTTTAAATGTAATGTAATGTAATTTAACATCTCGCGCTGAGGTGCGGAACGCATGCAACATTTTATATGTTAAGCATACGCCGCGTTGCACGACTGAAAGTGGGCTCTTAGGCAGTTATAGGCATGTCCATAACCTGTTAACTGGTTAGCCGGCGAGCCAACTCAACTAGATCAAAACCTGTACGCTGTAAGCTGAGAACGAGAACCTGCCCCCGGAAGGGTTTCAAATGCATCAAGTGTCGCGTGTGTTTGTTGCCAGGCCAAATGTGTTGACGCGTGCAAAGGCGTTAACACACACACACACACACACACAACATAAACACACACATACACAATAATTGACACTTGCATCGATGCACTGCTTGGAATATTTTCCGTATAAATAGGCTAGTGTTCCATGCAATTCTATGTCAAATCGTTACCAACTATCGACACAATAAAATGTTCAAGCTGGTAAGTTAAAAAAGAAATCAATTTTTATTGAGTACAATATATATATGTAGTAAACCTTTTTTTCCTTTGCAGTGCGTTTTTGTTGCTCTGCTTAGCCTGGCGGCTGCTGCACCCGCCCCGGCACCCGTTCCGGCACCCGCTCCTGGCCTGTGGGGACCCGCTGTGGTTGGCCCCAGCATTTGGGGACCCACCGTTGTCGGGCCACACGTTGTGGCTGGGCCCGTTCCCATCGCACCACATGTCGTACAGGTTGTGCCCGGTGCTGTCTCCCATGTTTCGGTTAGTCAGCTCCATCCCTCGCCTGTCATTGTCAAGAGTCTGTGGTGAGCGTTGACAACCAGCTGAGTTACGCTGACATACAAGACACACTTACATATAACGACAAAAACACTGACACAAACACTCTTACATGCGCTGAACAAAGGACAGCTTCTTCCCTCCGGATATTGTATTCACCTGCTGAAAATTTCACGTGCCCTGTTTAACGGAACAACAGCAACAGAAAAAAAATCACAAAAAAAAAAATACATGAAATTAAATATGTTTTAGACTCTACAATATTTGTATGCAATAAAATGCCCTTACGAAATAATTCCTAAAGCAAGCGAATTCTTTTCCTTTTAGCGCCAGCCGAAAAGTATGCAACAGTTTTTTAAAGAAAGGTTCAAGGCTGGTATAAGACGATTGTATAAGACAAAGCTGCTTATAATTATATAAGACAGCTTTCAGTTAACTTGTTAAACAGACTTTGTGTGGGTAAAGGGCTGCTTATATTTATTATTAATTCCATTTCTACCAAAAAAAAACATACACTTTCTGAGTTCTTTTTATACAGAAATGATAAACTTTATTTAAACAAAAAAAATTATATTCTTATCACAATCAAACACTGATGTTCTCAATTCAAGCAAATAAAAATCTAATGATGCAGAGTGTAGGCCAGAGGAGCTGAGTGCACCACAGACTTGATCAGAGGAGCCGAGTGGACGACGGGCACCACAGGAGCAGCATGCAGCAGAGGAGCAGAGTGGACGATGGGAGCAGCGTGGACAGCGTGGACGGCATGGACAGCTGGAGCGGCATGGTAGGTGGTCTTCACGACGGGAGCAACGACGTGTTGGATGACAGGCTTGCTGTGCACCTGGGTGATGCTCTGGTGGGAAACAGCAGAGGGAGCGCTGTGCACCACGGTGCCAACCTTGGCCAGAACGGGCTCGTGGAGCACATGGTGGGTTTCGATGAGGCCAGCGCTGACGGAGGCAACCAGAAGAGCGACAATAGCGACCTGGAGTTAAAAGGAGTTAAAGATCTCTATAAAAAACAATTCCTTTTTAAACTGCATTCAAAGCAAAAACTTACGTATTTGAACATATTGATTTTTGAGTTTGGAGTTTTGAGTTTACAAGTTGGACTTGAGTCGAGTAGCTTTGAGCTGTGACTGATGATATTTTGTGGCTGTGCAGTCGCGTTTATATAGAACGACCAAAGCACAGCCACAAACTACAATTGGGGAAGTTAACAAACAAAAAGACGACCTTCAGTACAACTCAGCAGCAATAACCCCAAAGCAAAGCAAATGTTAAGTAAAATAAAGTTAAAGCCGAACCTAAAACCCGAAGCCGCAACAAGTTTAAATGCGATTCGGGTCTGTCATTATTATTTCCGACGAGGCGAACGCAGGCGCGGCAGTTGTCTTATCAAAGTTTCATTCAAGGTGAACGACCTGCAGCTGATATCGCCTACACGAGCCCTTAGCCCACTGTTCGCGGCTATAAAAGCGTTTCGAGCCGACCCAAACAGCATCAGTTAACCACATCAGCTTCCAAGCAGCACAACAAACAACCAAAACCCAACAACTCAAATCAACATGTTCAAATACGTAAGTTTTGCTTTGGCTTATTCCAGTTGGGGCTGCCATTAAAGTCGGACAACTTTCCTCCCTAATTACAGGTCGCTATTGTCGCTCTTCTGGTTGCCTCCGTCAGCGCTGGCCTCATCGAGACGCACCATGTGCTCCACGAGCCCGTTCTGGCCAAGGTTGGCACCGTTGTGCACAGCGCTCCCTCTGCTGTTTCTCACCAGAGCATCACCCAGGTGCACAGCAAGCCTGTCATCCAACACGTCGTTGCTCCCGTCGTGAAGACCACCTACCATGCCGCTCCAGCTATCCATGCCGTCCACGCTGTCCACGCTGCTCCCATCGTCCACTCTGCTCCTCTGCTGCATGCTGCTCCTGTGGTGCCCGTTGTCCACTCGGCTCCTCTGATCAAGTCTGTGGTGCACTCAGCTCCTCTGGCCTACACTCTGCATCATTAAGCTGTCATTTAAATTGTTTTGTTAATCTCATAAAAAAAAAATGCAATAAAAATCCAAATAAAAAATATATAAAAGTTTTATTATAAAAAACAAATATTTAAGCTTATAATTGCTTTGATAGAGAAATTGAGAGCAAAAGAAGGGAAGTAAAGGAAAAGGGAACTAAATGAAAAAAGAAAAACTTTTCATGGAATATTATAAGACTTAAAAACTTTATCCACTTGCGTAAATTAAGAGCAATAAAAGAAAAGTTAAAGAAAAGGGAGAAAATAAAGTATTTATTTATTTATTTGAAATTTATTTATTTGATATTTATTTATTTATTATTTATTTAAATAAATATATATAATCGAACATTACAAAATATAAATAGATAATTGGTCCATTGACGGATAAGTTGATTTTGGTAAAAAAACAAATAAGAGATCAGGATCTCCAATCTTGAGGGTGGTCGAAATAAAGGAAAAACATTATTTGATAATTATAATATTCATTATACGATTTAAAAACTTTTTTAACTTAAACATTTTAGAGCAAGGTAAAAAAACCATATTTTTTTCTAAACTCTTCTGAAGATAATAAAACTACCTAAAGACTCTTTAAAAGTAAGGGCTTAAAAGGTGTTTTAAACATTATTTTCCCCACTTGAATACCCTTTAAAGGCATGAAGCTTAAGAATAATTATAATATTCAATAAATTTCCATAAATGCAAATTAACTTTTAAATTTATCTTTTTATTAAAAAAACAAAAACAAACAAAACCAACAACAAAGCAGAGCTAAAAATCGAGCTCAATTTAGGGCAAGTAAAGATTCGTTTAAGAATCTCCGACTCGATGCAAGCAGAGTATGTGAAAAACGTAAATGCCCGATTAAGGTGCCGTTATGTAGACAACTCCTATTGCTGGCTCCTATCCTCGTCAGCTGAAGCATTGGGTTAATCACGTCCAGGACAAAATCATCTCCAGTTGCGGCAATCAAAGCCAAGCAGGCGGCAAGTGCCAAAGAATAAAGCAACTGTCGTGTGGAAAGGGTATTAGGTAAGTGTATCTGAGTGCGTTGATGCCTTCGCTTACCGCTCTGTGCATAGTTGTTGGATGCAGTTGAATTGGATTTAGTCTTAATTTGAATTGGCTACCACCGAACTCCAGTAAGAACTCATACAGAGTTGAGGCCTAAGTGCCGTTTATATAGCAAAAAGGCCAAAATTGATTTGGCCCAAAGCATTTGCTAAACGACACATTATCAATTGACAAAACTGTCAATTCGCTGCGCCGGATTAACTGAAGGCCTAAAGACCACATTTTTTTGGCAGTGCGAACTTGTCAACTGGTTCGCTCTAATGTCAATTAGGGTTATTTTTTGTTCGATTGCAGATACATCCAAAGCAAATTTTTAAATGGCAGAGACAACTAAAGCAATTGCATCATTAATAATAATAAAAATAGTGAGCTATTGGTTAATATTTGGAAATTTCAGAAGCTTCCAGTTTCTTTCTGCTGCACTCAAAGCAAGCCCAAGCAAATTATTGAAGATTGCACAGATAAATAAATCTTACTTTAAAAAAAGAGTGAGAAGAAAAAAGTATCTAAAACTAACTTAAAAACATAAATTATATGTAACATAACTATACGTTTAATTTAGGTTGTTGTTTATAATAACAGAATAATTAAATCCTTTACAAAAAATACAAAACATAAATATTAAAATAATATATATATTATATGTATATTATATTATAAACATAGAATAAACTTTAAGTTATCTTTGAGTTTTAAAAATTGGAAGAGAATATAAAATCCTTAATAAGTTAATGCTGAAACTAATTTATGTTTTTAGTAGATATTTACATGCTTAATATATATATAGGACTGAGATCGTCTGCGTCTCCTTGCTGAATTATCCTGCTTTAGCCCAGTCTTAAATATAAGCCTAGGTCCCCGATTTCCTTCCTTTTTACATTTATTAAAACATCTCTCAGCATAAATTTTAAGTTGTAAAAACATAAAAAAATATTCTTTAAAAACTTTTTGCATAAATATTTATTTGAATGTTGTTTTTAATTTAAAAAAAATATTTTTTTTTAAAGTAATTTCTGTAAATATATTCAAAAAACAAATTCAAAGTCCCAAAAAAAAAAATGTGTACACTTGTAAAAAAAATCAAAAAAATTGTGTTGCAGGATTCTTGTCATCCACTCCAACTGCGCACCACTGCACCACAGCACCACTCTGCAAGCCCGGCCAAACGACAATAACCAACTGCAGTTGCCACAACACAAGTTAGGATTTACGAGCGTCAACTTTTCTGCGTATTTCATTTACAACCATTTTTTTTTCTTGTTTTTTGGTCTTTACAGATATTAATCTTAAGTACGTGTAACTGTCACGACGAAGCGCGGCAGCTCAACCCAACAATAAAAATAATAAAAATATAAAAAAAAACAGATCTTGTCAAAATGAAGAGAAGAAAACCAAAAAAATTGTGGGTTAAGTACGCGTGGGGCTTGTCGTCCGTCGTCTGTGGCTTTAACCTTGACATAGGGCCCGAGACGAGAGCCCCTCTTAAGTGGGCACTTAACGGCGGCAGCTGCACTTGGCGGACTTATTTTTCTTTCTTTTATTTTGTTGTTTTTGTTTTTTATGGCTCCTACAACAACACAGGCAATGGCAGCAACATATGTGCTGGACTCTTGGCTTGGCTCTTGGTTTTGGCCATGAATCACAACGATAACAACAATCAACTTCAACTGGATCTGCGGCCAGGTTAACGCGGCTGTCGATGTTGCAATTTTTGGACTTAATTTGAATGCTGCAGCTCCAATTGCAATGTGTATAATTTATTACGCATTGTTTGTGCTTAGCCCCAGCTTACAACTCCCCCTTCCCTACTTTTGTGACTGACTTTTCGGTTGGGACAATTGCGTTCTGAATATCTTTAAAAATAAATAATTGGGTCGGCTTACAAAACTGGGTCAAGTTGCGGATTTGATAAACGTTTTCATAAGCATTACAAATTGCACATTAAAAACATTGTGATCACATATTTTTTAAGTCTTGTTTAACTACTTACGAACTTACTCAAAAGTAACTAGCTTATAATTAGTATTTATTTTTATTTTTAATTTTTTTTTTTTATTTTTATTTAAGCATATTTCTAATAGCTCTGATTGCACAAGAAATTATATAACTAAGCTTTTATTAATTTGTATTTGTGACCTTCGTTTGTGACATCACAAACATTTGTAAATTGAACCCGGAACTTTTGCAGTGCCGTTAAGACCTTAATGACTCCATCAATTAGACAAATCAGCTATTAAGGCTTTGGTTTCTTGTGGTTCTTTAAAAATATATTTGTATTTTTTATTAAATTAAATTAGCGATTGCATTTGTTGGAATTCCTTCATGACCTGCTGGGATATAGGAATAATGGAAAGAATATTTTTTTTATACCAGCTATTTGCAATTTATATCTCTAATGGAACCTTTTTCTTTTCTTATTTCAAAATTATATTTTAATAAGTATTTCGAGGCATTAATGGAATAAAAAGCTGAATACAATTTTATTAAATTATTAGTATTGCATTCCCTTCCTTTGATTTGCCAAAGGATATTTAAAGCATATAAAAATATATTTAATATAAAAGAATTAATTTCACGGCAAGCAATAATTAAATGTGTTTATATTGCAATTTAAATAATATATATTTTTAGTATGAAAAATTCAATTCACGACAAGCAATAATTGTATTTGATTTAATTAATACATATTTAATATGAAATCCCTTTTTTTCGGCATTGAGCTCAACACAATTCAAGCCTTGGCATCCTTTTGTTTTTCCTACAACAAAAAAGTTACATATCATTGATTAATTCTTATGAGCTTATTTTGCAGTTTTGCGTTGCTCTCACAAAAGGCTGGTCTTTTTGGGCTTATTGTGTAACCAAATCAATGTGTATTGGCCATAACACAGCTCCCTCTTTGCATTTGGCTGCTGTTGAGCTGGGTAACAGAAAATTAGAGGCAGCATTCGAATGATTAAATTGCTGTGCAACGCAACGCGTCACATAACTCAATTGTTGCACCAGCCACACACACACACGCACACACACACACACACACACATGATGATGAAATTGAATGGGAACTGTCAGTGCGAGAAGAGAGATTGCAACTCAATTAAGTTGCCGCAGGAGATGTGTGTGCAAAATGCCAATGAAGATGGCATTTCGCAGGCCAAGATAAAAGCGATATGTCAGCTTAGGACAGAGGCAGGATAAGCATAAGAAATCCATACAAATACACACAGACACTCGCACACACACTCGCACACACGCACACTCTTTACAATTTGCGTAAGCGTAGCCCAAGTTAAGGCCAATTGGGGCTGCCTTTGTCGCCGAGGCAGATTCGATTGTCAGTTGAATAAAAATAGAAAAAATAAGTAAGTACTTAGCTTCCTATCACACACACACACTCACACACACACCCACTTAAAGACCTTTACAATGGCAGACCTAGGTCAGTTAATGAACTTCCCAATTTTTAAAGTTTGGTTCGTGGCTTAGAAGCTGTCGCAGCCCATGAAAACCGGTTGGCGGCTCAAGTTCAAATCCCAACGGGCCAAACCAGAATTGAAATTACCAAAAAAAAAAAGTAAACACAACAACGACACAGCAAATATCAACTGTGTCCAGCTTTGTATAAAAGCAGTTGATCAATGGCTCAAACATCAACAGTTGCAATCGAACCGCATCTCAAAGCAAACAAACTTAATCAAAATGTTCAAATTCGTAAGTTTCAGAGGATCATAAATCCAGTTATCCTTAAAGTTAATGGCTTTGGCTTTTGGTTTACAGATCGCCTTCTTTGCCTGCGTTGCCGTCGCCGCCGCTGCTCCCGGTCTCCTGGCGGCCACCCACTCGATTGTTCAGCCCGCCGTGCTGGCCAAGACCGCCTACGTGGACACCAGCGCCTCCTCGGCCATCACCCACCAGAGCAATGTGAATCTCGTCCGCAAGGTGCCCGTCGTCCAGACCTACCATGCCGCCCCAGTGGTGCATGCTGCCCCGGTGGTGCACTCTGCTCCTGTGGTGCACGCCGTTCATGCAGCCCCCGTTGTCAGCACCTATGCGGCTGCTCCGGTGGTCCACTCTGTGCCAGTGGTGCACTCCGTCCCGGTGGTGCACTCCGTTCCGGTGGTGCACTCGGCACCGCTGATCAAGACCGTTGTCAGCGCTCCAGTTGCCTACACTGCCTACCATAAGTAAGCTGACGAACCCATTTTAGACATATCCGAAAACAAATAAAAGTCCTTCAACTGTGCAAAATTCAATGTTAAATAACTTTTGTGTTTATTCCTTGGGGGTTTTAAGTTATCTGCGGCATTTAAATGTGTGAATGCGACTAAGAATTAACTCCATTGGGAAGCCTAATTAAGAAGGATATTTAAAAAGTTAGCTCATATTCAGCATTTATATAAGATTTCATATTTAAAGCTTTTATTTATTTATATTATTTTATTTTATTTTATTTAATGGGGAAGGACATTTATATTTATCGCTTAAAGCGAAATTGAGCTTTGTAAATAAGTCTCAAATACCCTTTGAATAAATAAATAAAAAACTGCCTTCCTAAGTCTTAAATACCCTTTGAATAAATAAACAAAAAAACTGCTTCCTCTTTATATGTCAAGTATTTTTAACAATCTTCAAGACATGCTCAGAAAATTCAAAGCTATTAATCAATATAAATTATATATAATTAAATCATAATAGGATCAAGTTTCGCTAATTATATATAAGCCGAAAACTTGTTCTCCGGATTTAAAGTTCTAAGCGCTGACAATATTTGATTTTGATTTATAAATGCCAACAAAAGGAATCAAAAGATATCGATTTTGACACAGTGGAGGAATTAACTCAAATTTAAATTTAGAAAAAATTAATGCGGATCAAAAAAATATATATAAATATATCTAAAAATATTATGCGGCAACAAACATTTGCTGAACTGCAATATACCCTATTATATTATATTTATATTATATTTAAATAAGTACCGACACTAATTTATATTTGAATAAATACAACTTGAAATGATTTCTTGGCCAAATCGCAAACAATAACATTTAAGCAACATTCTCCAAAGAAAGTTCTTTTAAAAAAAAACAAACTATTTAGAGCCAATTTGATGTGACTATTAAAAACCCAAGCCATAGCCACGTTTAGAGCCACGTTAATGCCACTTGTATAACACTAATAGCCGCTAAGAGCTCCTTTACAATCACTATTAATAAACTTATATTCATTAATTTCATACGTACTGTCAAATATTTGTGCACAGATAAGTTTGCTTTTGTTTCTCGAATGCTTATAAAACAATAAAAACCTTTGAAAATCACTGAATAGAAAACGTGACAAAAATTTGTGCACATAAAATCTAATTGATGAGAACAAAATGAACATAAATAGAATTTGTGGGAAATTTTAATTCAATGCCAATGCATAGAAAAAGTAGTTAAAATTTTAATGAATAGAACAAAATGTGAAATGGACAACAAAATGTGGATGTATAGAAAAAGTATTTCGATAACTTAACATTTAGAAAGATGTTTGTATAATGAACGTGATAAATGTTTTATAAATACCTCGGGTAGGATGTGTTCCTAGATTGATCTGAAATTAAAATATAATAGGAAACATAAATATATTATAGAAAACAAAATAATTGTAAGCTTAAAACTTTAAAGTAAAAGTGAAAAATGTAAAATAAATAAGTAAAAATAAATTAAGTACTTTAAAATATATTCACATTTTATTCACGAAAAAAAAACAAAGTCAAGATTAAAAAAGAATCCTTAATGATGGTAAACGTGAGCGACGGGAGCAACGGCGACATGCTTCACCACCGGCACCACTGGAGTGGCAATGGTCTTGACGACGGGCGTGACGAAGGTCTTCTGGTGGATCTGAGTGTGGCTCTGGTGGGAGACGGCGTGGGGCAGAGTCTTGACCACAGACACGGGTGCCACATAGGTCTGGTGGTGCACCACAGGAGCCACATGCTTGACCACCGGCACCACTGGCGCCACATGGCTGACGACGGGCACCACCGGAGCCACATGCTTAACCACTGGCACCACCGGAGCCACCACATGGCTGACGACGGGCACATGCTTGATGACGGGCGTGATCACGGCCTGGTTGTGGAACTGGGTGAAGCTCTGGTGGGAGGTGGCCAGCGGTGCGCTGTGCACCACAGCGCCCACCTTGGCGACAACGGGAGCGGAAGCGGCCACCACATGATGCTCCTCCAGGAAACCAGGCGCAGCAGCGGCAATCGTGGCCAGGGCACAGATAGCGATCTAGTTAACAAATCAAACAGGATTAATTTATGTTTAAAATTATCCTTTAACTTGAGCTACTTACAAAACGGAACATTTTGAAAAATTGTTGGTTTTTTTTACTTGTCGGTTTGTAGCTGACGAGTGACTGTTGCTGTTTGAGCACCTGATTGGGCCTTTTATACAAATCGTAAAACTGTTGGCCAAAATGTCCTTCAAGCAAAAACACAAACCGTAGCAAACACAAACAATTTAATAAAAAACGCAAAGCAAATTCGCAAACTCGTTTTGGGTCAAAAACATATTTTTGTTTTGTTTGTTAATTTTTTTTAAATTATTTTTTCGCTGGGTTAACATTGAACTTGAACTGGGCATTAGATAAACGGGAGGCTTCTGCTGCCTTTAGTTCGGCCTGAGGAAAAGATTTAATGTTGCAGTTGAGCGCGTGACACGAAACGAGGCACGAGCAAAATCGTAAAAGAAAACAGTATATTTATATTATATTATTATTATTATTATATATTATTATATTTATATATTTTAGGAGATCCAAGATCTCAATTTAGATCTTCCTGTCAGATCTTTCTAACATATTTAAAATTCAGATAATAAAAAATAAATAAATAAATAATAAATTAAGAATAATAAATAATAATAAATAATAATAAATAATAATAAATAATAATAAATAAATAATAATAAATAATAATAAATAATAATAAATAATAATAAATAATAATAAATAATAATAAATAATAATAAATAATAATAAATAATAAAAAAAATAATAATAAATAATAATAAATAATAATAATTCATAATAAATAATAATAATAAAAAATAATAAAATGATAATTAGTTTTGTTTTCCCTTTAATGTACAACTAGATAAAGCTGCCTAGATAAACCAGTTAAAATAATAAATAATATTAAAAAAAAAAAAATTGATCAACTAAGCAAATGATTGACTGATTGATTGATTGATGCACAAACCACAAGCTGTTTAAGTTAAGAAGCTAATTTTTGACTGTAGTTACCACAAATTTAATCAATTCAATTCAATCCAATTCATGGACAAGCAAGTAAAACTATCGAATAGAATTTTCTATATCTGTTTGATAAGTTTTCACAAAATTTAAAAAGACTTTTTCATGAAAATTTTTAAAAAAAAAACTAAAGAAAATTTTGGAAAAGCTTTTTACTAAATGCATTATAAGTCAAGAAAAAAGTCGGAATTTTTGGGCAGATTAGATTGACAAACAAGGAAATTTAAAAAAGAAAAAAAACCTTATTGAATATAAATTCTGTGACTTTTATGCTAACGATTTGAAAATTATTTCATTAAAAGTTATATGGAAACTTTATACAAGCTTTTCTAAGCTAGTTTCGTGTCACGAGCACGACACGAGCTTTGCTCCGTTGACAAACTGCCATCAGTGAAAAAGGCCACAAAGCACGAAAACCTTCGTCGAGGCTCAGATTTGAAGCTTGGCTAAGACTTGGGCCGAAGGTCGCGGCTAAGGCTTACAGATTGTGAAAATACGATGAAATGCACATTTATTACACACAAAGAAACGTCACACTGAATAAGAGCGAGAGAGCAACACAAATAGAGCGACAAAGACAAGTGAGCGCAACTTTTGTGCACACCAACACAACAGATAGAGAGTGAGACAGATAGACAGAGAGAGAGAGAGACAGAGAGAGAGCGGTATATAACAGCAGTTGAATCCCTTGGGGCGGGTCAGTCGCTGGCCAGCAGCATTTAGAGGCGGCAGCGATTGATCAAACACGACCATCCTGCGATTAAGGATATAACAGATAAAATGATAAGACTAAAAAAAGAGACAGCGAAATAGAGAGAGAGAGAGAGAAATTTGTGCGGCTTTTGACGAGGACTTTTGTAATAAAACATTTTGATTAATTTTCAATTATGCGCAAAAGCAGCGACCGGCACCAAATTCTCAAAGTCCGAACCGATTTCCGGCAAATAGTCCAGAAAATCCAATTCGCGGTAAATGCGATAGGTTCTATTACCATTTTGTTGATTCTCCGAATCCGTGTCGCCATTGGGCGTATACAAAGACTGCGTTAGCTTCATTCGCTTCCCATTGCCGCCGCCGGCGCCGCATTTCATTGGCAGAAACTCGACACCGATGCTCAGCCGGGCGAGCGTCGGATTTGTATATTGTGCCCGCCACGTCAGATTGCATTTCTCATAGAAATCCAGAGCGGACTCCTCCATGGTCGCCTCCGTGACTTGTAGCATTCTTAGCATTGAGTTGGCCGTTGGCAAACGTGAATAGCGTCCAATTGCGTTACCCTGTGGCAAAAGCGACATCTGTGTGTGTGTGTTCTTGTGTGTGTGTGTGTCAATAAATAAATGTTGTGTGTGCTGACAATTCAATTTTGTATATATAAATACACATACACATACATATATGTATAGAGATAAACATAGGTTCTCAATATATATATTTACATATATACACAGCCTAACTAATTTGACACTCGTCTACAAACTGACTACGACAAACTGTACAACTTAGGGCACATAAACAGGTCTCGGCTGGAGCAGCTCCTGGCTGCTCTTTCCGGCGGCTCCATCGGGCGTCGTTGTGTGAAAGGTGCGATTCAGATTCGTTGGCTCCACATAGCCCAGAGCACGTCCCATCGGCGCGATCACGAAGCGTGTGTGCGTCTGCGAGGAGCCCTGGTAGGAGACGACGTTGGCCAGCGGGGGAGCGACGCCCGGCCCGGCCAGCACAACCCCCCGGAAAGGTAAGTTAAGTTGGCACACATGCTTTTCTTTTTTTTTTTTTTTGGCACTCACCAAAAGTCGCATTGTCGTAGGTTGAAGCGAAGGTGGGCGACGAATTCTTTTTTCAGCCTCAATAAAAGCTAAGTAAATACAACGAAGCGAGCGGCAAAGTCAAACTGAGCTGGCAGTGTGAATTGCTGTGCCATGAAATCACAGTTAAGCACAACATTCAGTATTGCTGGCCCAAAACAGCGGCTTAGCCATTTTGCCCAGAAGGGGCCCAGTTGCGGGTGTGGCCAATTGGACGACGCCTCTGGCTGAGTTGAGTTATCTTGCAATTGTGGGAGTGTCTCAACTTGGACGTTTTACGTAAAGAAATAAAAACGAAAATGTATAAATAAATACGAGCGAATGCCGCAAATATTGTAGTAATAACAATAACAATAACAACAACTAACAACTAACAGCAGCAACAATAAGCAACTAACAACAACAACAATTGTCTGCGTCGGCAACGCATGCGCAACCCGACGACGAAGGTTGGTTGCTCCCCTCAAATCTTTTGCTTTTCAATACCCTGTAATTGGCGAGTGGGTTCAAAAAGGGATTGACTGCAGTTTTACTTAGTAGGCGCAAGAAAATAGAAAGTCATGCTTATATTTTATTATGTTATAGCAATATGTTTTATATTATTCAGTTAGCCATTTCATCTTTGAATTAATTTTAATTTGTTAAGTGCACTCAAATAAATCCCTTTTTTGTTGTTAATTATGAAAAATAGTTATATTTCTGTTATTAAAAAATTAAGTCATAAAGTTACTATGAATAAAAAAAATATTAACTTAAAAAGAAAGAGAAAACGCGTTTATTTTATTTCTTCCATTACTGTTTATATATTTTTTAAATATATGCATTTTTTTTAGGCAGTTATAGAAAATACATATATTAAATATAATATGCACTCATTTTTATAACAAAATCAATTTATTTTAATTTTTCTTTTTGGATTTCTTGCACTTTCAATCTGGTTATCATTTCAATAAGCTAATCCATAATAGCTAAAGACTACAAACTTGGTGAATGGCCAAAACGACCAGATTTTTCACTTAAGATATTTAGGAAGTGATGATTATTAACAGTTCCTACACGCATAAAATAATCTAGGATTTTAATAGACACACATCTTAGCCTCAATTATAAATGCCCATACAATTTTTCTTTTTAAAATATTTCCTTTGCAATTCTTCAAGCAACTTTTTCCTACAATATATCCATCCAATTACAGAGTATCTTTAATTCAACAATAACAGCTTAAACATATGTATATATTTTTACTATTTTTTGTGCATATCGTAGCCTTAATTATAATGCTCAGATTTCACTATTAAAAGGATTTTCTTTACATTTAATTGGGTTATTTATTTACTTACTTACAGGATATCTCTTTGTTAATAGCTCAAACAGATTTATTTTCCACTATTTTTTTATATATATTTTTTATATCTGGGCCTCAATTATGAATCCTGGATTCTCACTATAAAAGGTGCTTTCCTTACAAGTAATAAAGTAAATTATTTATTAAATAAATCCAAGCACTTACAGGGTATGTTTTTATTCACCATTAACAGCTAAAGCATATTTATTTTTACTATTTTTTTTCCGTAACTTGCCCTCAATTATAAATCCCGGATTCCACTATTGAAGGTATTTTCTATACAATTAATTAAATAACTTCTTTCTTACAATAAATGCACCCACTTACAGGATATCTTTTAGGTTACCATTTACAGCTAAATCATATATATTTGCTATTCATTTTTAAATTGGTTAAATGTATTATTAAAAGTATTTTTTTTTTGTATTTAGGGTATCTCTTATTCATCATTAACAGCTTAAGCATATATATTTTTTAATATTTTTTCACTATACAAATTAATTCATTAACTTATTTCTGCAATTATTGCACCCACTTACAGGGTATCTTTTTATTCAGCATTAACAGCTTTTGCATATATATTTTTAAACATTTTTTTTGTAGTTTCTTTGTACGCAGTTTTTCTCTCTCGCTCTCTCTCTCTCTCTCTTTCTTCCCCTCGGCAGTTTTTTTCCCCTCTCAAACTTAGCCCGAGGCGCGTAATCGAAGCAACTCCAAGTCATGATTTGATTGAGCACTTTGATTAATTAATTAACCAGATATACACACACACACACATATATGTATATGTATGTATGTGTATGTGTATGTGTATGCGTATGCGTAGGTAGAAGGGTTCGGTCGTATGTCGAGGCTATCTTAACTGCATTTCAAGTGTCTTTCAAATCCGATTAGCTATAAAAGCGCTCAGGGCACAAATCGCTTGGCTCTATTTGTAGCCACTCGACACATAATGCGCATCAGTGTGCTACTGCTGCTGCAGCTACTCGAGTTTAGCTGGTCGGCGACAATACTGCACGGTCGGACCGGAACGGGAACGGGAACGGGAACGGGAACGGGAATTGGCAGCGCCATCTCACATCAGAGCTTTGTGCGCTTGACGACAACAACGTCGCCGTTGCCTTTGCCTTTGCTTGGCCAGGATGTGAACAGGTCGCGCGTGGTGGGGCAGAAGGTGGTGCTCCAGTTAGGCCATACGCCCGCACAGTTCACGTATGCCGCCAGGCCGGTGGTGCATCAGATGTTGCCCAGGATTAAGCCCGTGCGCAATTTAAGCTACGCCCGCACACACACAGCACACGCAACACACGCACACACACTTACTCGCACACCCACGCACACTCAGTTGAAGTTTGTTTAGTGCACAATTTACGTTATATATTTTTTTTGTACTTGTTATTTTTTTTATTTAAATTTAAGCAAACAAATTGAAAATTGTCTAAAAATTTAAGTTAGCAAAAAAAAAACAAAGGAAACGTCTTGTGGATACAGTGGATACAGTGAATTCGGTGGATACGGTGGTTTCGGTGGTGCGATGGCCACACAGCAGCTGCTCCGACACTGCGCCAATCACATCATCTTCCGCACACTTCACTACGCCTTCATAGCACTCCAGCTGCGCGACGAGCTGGCCAAATCCTCGCCAGGCGGACGCAGCTGCTCGACACAGTGTCGTCCGTTTGTCCTGTGGCTAACCCACATGCTTGTGTCGTATGCCGGCGACATCGTTGTCAATCTGCTGCTGGGCACACTGCCGCTGGAGCCGTTGAGCAATATGCAGGACATTGTCCTGTGCACGACCGCCTGGTATCTGATCTTCTACAGTCCGTGCGATTGGGCGCATTCATTGGCGCGCACATTGACATTCCGGATTGTGGCCACAACGGTGGTGGCGCTCAATCAGGTGGTGCATATCGAACGGGGCGTACGGATGGCCAGCCGCATTTATGGCCATAATGCAATGGTGCCCATACTGATTGTCGGCACTGTGATCGGCAGTGGCGCCGAATTCCTTAAACCGGTGGCGGCTCTGCTCATCAATCGATGTCAATTGAATAACGCCGCCTCTGTGAAGCTGAGCACGTGAGTCTGCCGCAGATATGCTCCACATGCTGATGATCCTGATGATGTTTGATGTTTTGATGTTGTTCTTGTTGTTCTTGTTGTTGTTGTTGTTGACTGTGTGTCCTACAGCGACTCCAAGTTGGCGCTCGGCATCGCTTGGCTCAATCTGCTGCAGTTGAATCGCAGCCAGCTGCTCTGTGGACTGGCCCGCCATCAGCTTCAGTTCTACGCTCTGCTCACACTGATGACCTTCAAATATCTGGCGCTATTCTATCGCATGGAGTTGCTTGTTTTTCGTCTGGAGCATCGTTTGTGCTATGCCTTCTTTGGTGGCCTCTATGCAGATTTGGAGAAGCTTTTTGCCCGACGTCGCATGACGTTCACAAAGCTTACCTGACAAACCTGCACAGAGATCCCCATTGTGGCATATGGCGCTTTTGGCTTATGGCTTATGGCTGCGGCGGGGGCGGGGCCACGCCCCTTTTAGCTGAATGTTAAGCAGCTTAGTTTGCCCACTTGTGGAACGACGCAGCAGATGTTGCGCTTCAGTTGCTCGACGATGACAATCGCTCTCTCTCCCTCTCTCTTTCCCTCTCTCTCCCACTCTCTCTCCGGTTACATAAGATGCCACGCGACGCCATCTAGCGTTAAGCGGCTTAGAAACAACAACGAGCAGGAATCGCAAAACGGGTTTTAACACACACACAACTCTATGTGTGTGTGTGTGTGTGTGTGTGTGTGTGTTGGTTGTTTTAGTACTGCGACAATCGTGTTTCGATGTAAAATAAATTAATGAATTTGTAATGAAATTCGGACATGCGTTAATATTGTAATTATTTAACAGGAGGAAATAATCTGAAGGCATTAGATAAACTTGTATATTAATACAAAATAAATATTATTGGATAAAGGTTTACCCTATTAGCCTTTAACAAATGAAATCCAGTCGAATTAACGGAACTTTTATATATTTTAGATTATGTTTAGATATTTTACTTAATTGGAAGCAAACAAATCAATAAAAGTATTTTTATTTGTACGTGCTACATATTAAAGGAAAATAAAAATATATTTTATTAAAATCACAATTAAAAGAAGTTAGAAAACCAAGTTTCAATTTATAAGAGATTAAATCTTGTTCAATACAAAAATTAAAGGGGACCAAAAATAATGGAATTTTTACGAATTAATTAAATCAATTTAGCAGGGATTAAATTATCTGGATTCCACTGTGCTGCCAAAAACAACTTCCCCAAATCACATTAGCTTTGCCTTCAACACAAACACATCAGCTTATATTGAAAAAAAAAGAAATCAATTTCAATCTCCAATAAAATGTCGTGCACTGAAGACGAAATTCCGGAAAAGCCGCCCAAAAAGCCCAAAAAAAAGTTGATGAAATGCTGTCAGAAAGTCTCGAAGAAGTCACCCAAAGAGCAGCCAAAGCCGCTGCCCGAGCCCGAACCAGTTGTTTGTCCACCCATCGAGAAACCAGCCAAGCCGCCAAAGCCAGCAGAGAAACCGCATTGTGAGCGTCCAGCTTATTATCGTTCCGGGGCCGAGCAGAGCGCCTATTTGCAGCGGGAGGTGGTGCCCATCCTGATGGAGGGCATGCTGGCGCTGGCCCGTGATCAGCCCAAGGATCCCATTAGCTATCTGGAGAAGTTCTGGCTGGAGGAGCAGCAAAAGTGCGATATACCTCTGCCAAAGGATCTGCTCTAAATAAGCTAAGCCTAAGCTTAAGATTATATATATATCTCTCTGTCTGCTCGATCTGATCTTATTCAAATTTCAAAATGTTATGCAATAAATATGCTTCCCGGTTCTCGTTCGAGATCAATTGCATTAAATTTCGTTTGTTTAATCAGCCGCAGCGACTAATATAAAAGCTGCGATTGCCTTCGATTGGAGCATCAGTCAGTTAGCTGCCTTCATCTGGTTTCCACTGCAGAGATTACGATCATGTTCAAGGTGAGTAAAATCACAAACAAACTGTCTATTCATACTAAGATGCTTATTTTGCAGCTCCTGAGCCTCTTTGCCGTTGTGGCCACGATCAGCGCCGCCTCCCTGGAATGGCCTGCCAATCTGGTGGCTCTGAGTAGCTCCAAATCCTCGTCAGCTCTGCCGCTGCCCGTCAACGACTCCGAGTCCGCCGAATTGGCCAGCGAAGGCAACGCCAGCGCTACGGCAGCTTCGGCCTCGGCCTCTGCCTCTGCCGATGAGCCGGAGCTGGAGCAGATTCTGTCGGAATCGGCCAGCGGCAGTTCCAGCGCCGACGAAGGCGATGCTCGGCTGCTGTCCACTGTGCCCGTCTCGGTTCCGTTGCCGCTGATCCTGGCCTCGCGTCCGGGTCTGCGCAGCGTGCTCACAATTCGGGAGCCCACTTTGGCCAAGCTGGGTGAGCTGGTGGAGCATGTGCCCACCGCTGTGTCGCATCAGAGCCAGACGGTGGTGCACGATCATCGACGCCTGGTGACGCCGATTGTGGGGCCGGCGGTGCGCACCACGCAGGTGGTGCGTCAGCATCCCCCTTTGGTTTGGACACTCGCCGCCGCCGATCCTCGTGTTGTGCTGCTCCGGAACTAGATCGCAACCCGGAACCAACCAGACGAACATTACGAACAAGATGAAACCAAAGACAAAAATTAACTTTCACAAAATTTGAACAACTTCTTCTTCTTCTTCTTTTTGTAGCTAACACAATTTTTTTTTATATCTTTACTTTTATCTACTTTATCTCACGCTCTCCTGCCATTTTCTATGCTCTACTTTTACTTCTATCGCTTTTGCCTTACTTTTAGTTCTGTTTACCTTTCGGAATAAAGAATTCGCATTTGCAAATCTTTTGAGCCTTTTTTCTTAATCAATAAAGTCAACAGACTTCATTGTTGTCCAAGCACAACACTAATAAACAAGTTGGAATCGGTTGTCAACGACTGCGCCATACTCTGTCAGTGTTGTTGAAGACTAGACTAAAGAATGGAAAGTAAGAATATTTATGATATGTTGATCTGATATTGATAAAATTACGCAGATATTTTTCAAATATAAAACTCCTTACAACAATAAAGTTTTCCATATAAAAACATATTTTTTAACAGATTGTTTCCATGAAAGCTATGCGAAATAGTGATCTGATGCTAATTAAATAACGCAGATATATATAAAATATAAAACTCCTTAAAATTGCCCAATTTCGTTATGATAAATTAAAAAAACATAAATGTTTTCCATATAAAAACATATTTTTTAACAAATTGTTTCTATGGAAGCTATATGATATAGTAAAGCGATGTTTATAAAAATTTTAAAATATGTTAACAGCACAAAAATAATAATAACTGAATTTTGTAAAAATATTTTTGAAAACAAAAAAGTTGTTCATATAAAAACTAAGTTTTCAACCAATCGTTTCTATGGCAGCTATATAATAAAATGATCCAATATTAATAAAACTTTACAAATATGCTAGAATCACACAAATGAATATAATTGTAAAGTTTTAGAAAGATATCCTCAAAAAAAAAAGTTTTTCATATAAAAAACTTACTTTTTCATCGATTGTTTAAATGTTAAAGTGATCAAAAATTAAGAAAATTAATCAAATATATATAAAATATATGCCTATTATCAATTGCTAAGTTTGATACGAAAATCTCAAAAAAACAAAAATGTTTTTCATACAAAAAATAATTTCTCAACCGAATTTTTCTATGGCCGCTATATATTTATTGATTATTTAATTTATTGATTTATTCATTCATTATTCTTTATCCATCAAAAAGACAAATGCATTATCTAGTGAACAGCCTTAAAAAAAACACTGCACAAAAACCAATACACCCTCTTCCTACTCAGATAAACAGCGTATAATCAATAAATAACGCAATCAGCGCTGAAGATCCAAAGAAGAAATAGACGATGTCCTGAAGCAGACATAACCAGACACAAGGAGTCCAGCCCGGGACGTCTGCCACAATGTCAATTAGAACTTGCAACGTTGGGCAGCTATAAAAGCCTCAAACAGTCCACGATTACTCGCACCGAGTAGGAAGCAGCTGCAAGTTGCAGGTTGCAAGTTGCAAGTGGTAAGTGGTAAATGGCAAGTGGCAAGTGGCAAGTGGGCAGTGAAAAAGGCCCACGCAAAGTTCTTCATCTCAATTGTGTTTTTCGCCTGGCAGATTTGTGCATTGTTGTTGACTCTGCCCAGCCTGAACCTGAACCTGAACCTGAACCTGAAACTGAACCTGAGCCAGGGCAAACCAGCTCTGCTCAAGTGGACTGAGCTGATGGAGCTCCACTGTGGTGCACCACACACCCTTGGGCTGGAGCTATCTGTAGTCCTGTAGCCACTCACAATATACGGCTATAGAAAATAAAATGAATAAATGAATGCTACAATTGCGAATTGAATAAGTCGCCCACGCTTTAAATTTCAATCATCGTCTGCATTTGGGTTTCCTTGGGGTGGAAAAGGGAATTTTATGGTTAACTGGTGCATGAATAATACCCAAGTTATTCACTTGACGTAGAACAAAAGAATTGTTGTACTTAAATCATAACAAGCTTTGTTCCAAACGGATTACTTAAGTTGAGCATAAGATGCTTATAGAGATAAAATTTTTTATATATGTAGTAAACATTTATTAAAATATATTTATTTTGAATTTAGTAATCAATTATGAACTCAATTCAAATTGTAGTTTTCTTTTTCTTTTAGAATTGTTGTACTTAAATCATAAAAAGTATTACCTAACTTAAGCATAAAATTCGTGTTTCGAAAACATTTGTTTAATTGTAAATATTTATTGAAATATTATTAAAATTATGTAATCAATTCAATTCGTATTTAATTTAAGCATTTTTTTCAAATGTACTTAAATCATATAAAACTTTGTTTAAAAAGATTCAGCTTAAACATTCACTGAAATATTTAATTTAAGTTTAGTAATGAATTATGAACTTAATTCAATTCGAATACGAATTAAGCCTTTCTTTTTCTTCAAGTGCCATTTTTGTTTTAGAATTGTTTTACTTAAATTAGGTTAAAAAAATTAGCATGAAAATTATTTAGCTTGAGCATAAAATATATTAAACATTTACTGAAATATTTAATATAAATTTACTAATCAATTTTGTACCCAATTCAAATCATATTCAAATTAAGCCTTTCTCTTCCATGAAGTGTTCTTTCTGTTTTAAATACTCTGACTACCAATTAAATGTTTTTGCTACAATTGACAAAAGTTGATTAAGGTGAAAATATGACGTCAGCTGATGAACTTTTGGCCTACGCACGCAAATGTTTTGTTGACCCGGGTCAAAAGTGCCTTAACCCAGCATAACATGCGTGTTCCCCCAATCGATTGGCAACAAGTGTTATCTTTAGGCCGACACAATTGTCAGCAACCCAACCAAAGGAAGGAGCAGCAGCCGAAGCCATCTACGCCAGGTGTTTGCCCCGTCGAAGCATTCTCCGGTTTGGGTTATTTGTCTAGATAATGGAGCCGCAGCCGTACAACTGAGAGCCAAGTAGAAAAAATATGAGCAGTTTCAAATGACACAATGAGTAGCGAGAATAAGCGCACAATAGCTCAATAGCATATTTATGAAATTATAAACCTTGAACTCGAAATCAACGGCCAGGCCAAGTCAACGCACAGCCTGAGGCCAAAGGTGAGGCCACAGAATTGGCCAAAAGGTGACCACAACAACGCTGATTTTTATTCTTTGCCAGATTATGCAATACGTTAGCAAGGGTTAAGGTTAAGTTATATTAAATGCAGGTGAACATAACTTGCATTTAAAATAAAATTCTTGATATAAGTACAGCTAAGATCTATGGGATGATTGCCAAGAACTCATTATTTAAACCATAAAAAAAGGTTTTTTTATCTAAATATTAAGCCTAATAACATGATTTAAATTTTTCACATTTTGGTTAATTTTGAAAAAAAATTTTGTTTTATTCAGTTAAAAATTGATTAGCTGATATTCGCTTGAATTTCTTTTAGTTTTAATAGAAGTAAAAGAAAACTATTTAAAGCAGAGGGTAGAATTTCAGACTACAATAATATATATAATTATAGTATATTTTATAAAAATGAAAAAATTAATATTATTAATTATTTAATAACTTTTAAAATAGTTTTCCCTAAAACAAGACGTTTTAATTTATTTAAAGCCACATATTAAAGAATCCTTAATAAATGTGCAGGGCATAAAAAATGATAACAAAATTAACATATGTATTAACTAGCACATATTATATAATCTTCATTTCTTTGTCTTTAATATTATCGACTTTTTTCGGGAAAAAACACTGTACTCCCCCCTGGTGAAATTTCAAAAATAAAATTTTTGAAAAATTTAGAATCCTTCGATTTTATTTTTAATCGATTGCTGGTATCAATGTTAGTATAAAAATCAACTTTAAAAGTTTTTCTGAGGGGGTCAAATTTTTTGTCAAAAATCATGCGAAATTTGAGAAAAAAAAGGACATGTAAAGTTCCTGTATTCATATAAATTAGTCCTCCCGGACTTCAAACTCCAATAACTTTGCCAAAACTTAACCGATTTTTATGTTTGACACCATTTTGATCATAGTTTGTGCCCTTCCCTAATTCTACATTTAAAGATTCTTCATTTTTTTGTTTTTAATATTTTCGACTTTTTTCGGGAAAAAAAACACTGTACATATATTTTTGTAAATATTATTATACAATCTTTAAGATATGATTAAGATTAAATAACTCCTGCTAAGCCAAGTTACCACATAATTGGCATAACTAAAATCTGCTTATCTAACTACACAAATACAATATTAATTCACAGTCTCTGCCATACAAAGATCAAAGCTGTTGAGAAAATTCTGCTTCCAAACATTATTTAATCAGAATTGTCTCATTACGTTCATTTCACACACACACACACACCGACAAATCTTTGTGACCATTTAAATTGTGTGTGCGTGTGTGTGTGTGCGTGTGTGTCTCTCTCTACTCGAAAGGAGATAAAAGTGACGCACTTTCAATGGCGAACTGCGGCTTTGATTTGCAGCTGGATCCAAACACACGCCAAGTGTGCAAATGACAGCTGCACTTTTTGGTGCGCCTCTCAAGTGTTGTTGTTGTGGTTCTTGTTGTTGTTGTTCATCATTTTCCTCTAGTTGCCGGATTACGTAAATTTGAATGCGCAGCAGAAAACAAAACATTCCGGCACACAAAGGTCACAGGTATATTAGCATCGGTACGTCCCAAGACAACTATTGGTTGCCATCGATTAAATTTGCTAGGGTTTGTATTGTTTGTTTTACCCCAACCCGCGTTCAAGCTGTCATTTCCAGATACCGGGTGCAGTCGTCGGGCCGACGTGATGCAATCCTTGTGGAGCGTTCGTTTCTACACACACGAACACAAAAGTATGCTAAAGTAGCGCTAGTTGCCGCCATCGGTCGCTAGGTGGCGCCGAATGTTCAGCGCTTTAAAAGCAACACCCAAAAGGCTGCTATACAAAATTGCTTTAAGCGCACTTTTGATAGAGTTCATTGCATTTACTATGAAGTCCGACCGCAGCGCTGATTACACGCAATTATCGCAATAGGGCGGCTTGGACTGAAACAGTCGGTTGGCCCCTGCCGCTGAGATCGTTTGGGTTTGGGGGCGTTTGGGGACGACGTCAGCTCCACGCTGCGTAATCGGTTTGTTTGTTTATCAATGGCAGCGGCATTTGAATGCGTCGTTATGCTGTCATCGTCAAGCTTGACTGCTAGCCCAGCTTATCAGCGATACCGAAGCAGCAAGAGCAACAGTAGCAGAAGGAGGAGCTGGTCATGGCCATGTTAGCCATGGGCGGTCTGCATTGGCGTACACAAAAGACAACAAGTTAACAAGTTAAGCAGAGCAGAAGAAAATGTGACAGACAGAAAAAGAGATGAGGAGAGTTTTTCTGGCTAAGCAAAATATATACATATGTATGTACATATATTTGCTGGGGCGCAATCAGCGTCAAGCACTTAGCCTAAGTGGCCAAAAAAGTTAACAAGTTTGCGACCAGAACTGAGCAATTTGGTGGCCAAACAGCAAACAGGCAAATAAAAAAAATAAAGAAAAAAGAAGAGATGGTTACAAAAAATTAAATTAAATAATTTATGTAATCTCAACTCTCTCGGCGAGCGTTGAACATTTTCAGCTGCCACAAATGATTAACAGCTGCGAAAAACTTTATTTTTCTTGGCGCCGGAAGCGACTTTTGTGGCGCAACTGCGTATTAAAAATTGGGCGCTTGCAACTTGTTGCTTGCCATTGTTTTTCCTTGCCACATTAGTTGGGCTTAAAGTTGAGCTCGTAACAAGAGAAAGAAACTTTTTAACTTTTCAACTGATTAAAAGCAAATATATATAAAATAATAATTAAAGCAATATATATTATATATAAAAAAAATAGGAATGCAAATAAAAGTTTTTAGGCAAAGTAAATATTTAAAAATTATTAAAAAATATATATATACTATTTGCAAGTTAACAATCTTATTTATCTTTTGTACTTCTTATTCGTGTCGAGCAATTAAATTTAACACGAGCCCATCTCTAGCTCAGAGCTTATTGCCACAACATCCCGAACCCGAACCCGGCACAGTGAAAGGGCAACAATAACAATTATTTTCACTATGCGGGTGTTACAATTCAACATTGCGCAAGAGCTATCCAGGCAACTCTGCAAGTCCCAAAGACAGCAAGCTCAAATTGAAAGAGAGCATGAGTCATTTGGGCAGACCCTATGATTTGGATTCGTCGGGCTTGATCAATCACGCAGGGCACGCAATGTGGGTGAATGACCTTGACGATTAGCCAACTAATAAATACAATAATCGAAGCAACAACAATAATAAAGTCATAAAAATTTATTACATGCAGTTTCGCAAAAGCAAAACAAAACGAACTTAAAATCCAAAAGCAGCAGCAACAACAAAAACTCATTTAAATTCAAGCTGCGAGCACAAAAACCAAAACGAATCAAAACAAAATTCAATCAACAGCAACAGAGAACAGAAGATCTTTGGATTAACGAATATAAAATACTCTAATATATCTAATAAACAAAAAAAATAAATGTATTTTATTTTAGTTTAATATTGTATTAATATTTATATTATATTATATTATAATACTCAAATAAAATACGTTGATTTTTCAATTATAGACATATAATATTTTACACTTCTTTCTAAGCATATTTCTGTATTTAGCACCATTTTAGATACGAAAACAAAAATAGTAAAAATGTTGGTTAAAAAAAAAATTTCATATTTTTAAATATGCAAAACATTTCAAGAATCCAGGACAGAAAAAGGACAAACTATGATCAAGCTGGTATCTGTCATAAAATTATTGGCGTTTAAAATCCGGGAGTATTTCTTTAAGTGAATTTAGGAAGCTTACAAGTTAAACTTTCTGCCTTTTTTCGCATAATTTTGTACAGAAAAATTGAATTATCTGAGTTAAGTGATATGATTATAAAATATTTAATCAGTTAAAAAATGAATTTGATAAAGTTTAGTTCCTTAAGCTTTAATGTTAAATTGATTCAGATTTTACGCATATAAAAAAATACATAATAAATATTGTTGAAGAAGTATGTATATAAAAATGATTTTTGATAGAGTTAAAAAAGAAAGAAAATACTATGTTTGGTTAGACGAACATATACCCTGCAGAAATATAATTTATTGCACACTAAATGCAAATAATATTTTCACTAATAAAGTTAAGTCTTATAAAAACATTTGCTTTAAAATTTTACCCATTTGCAACAACTGAAGCTACAATATATAATTTTTTTTTAAGTTGTAATACATTTTTTTAAATTAGAAAACAGTTTATATGCAGCGCAAAGATAGAAGATATTTCTCAACGAAGGAAATTCAAGGATTCACATTCGACCCATTTTAAAAATAATATAATATAACTTATAGTAGGCCAACCAAAGTCTGTTATTTGGATCAAGAAAAGCAATTTTTTTTTAAGAAATCTTGAATACCATATTATAGGGTATATCGAAGAGAAAAAAAACCATATTCATGTATCGAATGAATCACGGCGCGAAGTTTTTGAGCTGCTCGCATGCATCGCGTGCCGCCGGCGGCTGCATTTGGGGTTTGTGGTTATTATGTAAGCCAGCAAACAAAGCGATACAACAACAACAACAACATACAAAAACAAACTGAGATTGAACACCGGCCAGAGAGACTAGCGGATTGCCGCAAAAAAAAATATTTAAGCTGGGGTTTCCCCAAGGCCTGATGTTGTTTAACGACCGGCTGTGAGCTGAGAATTGGCTAGGCCAAGTGGTAACTGAAGCTTGGCGTTTCTTGCAATTGCTTTTGGCCGGGATTTTCCAAGCCTCATTTTCAGTTTCGATTTTTTTTTTTTGTTTTGGGCAAATCCGTGGCACAGTTGCAACTATTTTAGTTTGAATGCGGTTGCAACTGCAGCTGGCAAAAAACTTCCTCAACATCAAAGTTGTCTCTGGCTAACAAAACTTGAGAAATGCGGCGTGGGAGTTTTTCTCGCTTATTGTTTATTAAGCAATTGACAAACAGAGACGAATATAAAAGCACGACCTTCGAGTTAAAAGAGAGGCAAGAGAAAGAGAGAGAAAAGATTCAGATTGGACTGTTTCAAAAAAGAGGGTTGGGCTCTTAACAAATAAATGCGGATTAGCGACTTAATGTTTACTCAAAGCTATTTGACAAATTGTGTGTAAGCTAGAGATGCTAAAAAAGCGATAAGACTATCGATGATATCGATAATTTAAATTGTAAGTCCCTGTCCTGTTAGAGTAGAAAGAAAGCTTTATCTTTTATTATTTATTTAATACTTTGTATTATGAATTTGGACTTTAAAAATGAGACCTTCGTTTAATGTTAACAAATGAATATTTAATTTTAATAAAGGCGTCAAAGAAGGATTTTTTCTGAACTAAACCTGAAAATCTACCTTAATAGCATAAAAATATTAAAAATTATTAAAATTTGCTTATCTTAGATTTATATTATTTATTTATTTTTCATATTTTTTTCGAAATATTCAAGGAATTAATTTTTTCAATTGAATATCAAACACAAAATTCGGCACACGCCAACTTGAGTGTAATTCGATTATAAAAAAAAATTGCAATTAAAAGATCAATTAAAACCCTGAACCCGATTTGCTGTCAATTGTGGCCGCAACAAGGTGCACAGCCTAGGGTCAAGTTCAGACGGCGACTACGGGGAATTTACCTAACAAATATTTAACTAATTTCCAAAAACTTAAATCGGAAATGAAGCTGACTTCAAACAAACTTTGGCTGACTCAAGACTGAGTCAAATAAAAACCCGATGGTCAAAAGTTTGATTGATAAAAACGACGCGAGTGTTTGACAAACAAATTAATACAACAACAACAACAACAACAACGATAGCGAGTGGGGAATGATTAAAATGATTAGCATAATTAACAGTGGAGCAGTGGCCTGCTTACACACATATGTATATTATCAGCTTTCGCGGAATGGTTAACATAAAACGCCACTTAAGACCGGGTCTAAACGCTTGCCAATCGCTGGAAGGTCAATCACACACTCACGAGTGTGTCGAGTAATGAGTAGCGAGTGGCTCATGAATACTGATCACAGACTGACTGATCACTGACCATACACAACAATAAACGCTCAGCATTTGGCACGCGAATGAAATTATTTTTTTGTTTTTTTTGTTTTTTTTTTTGCCGGGCAGACGCTTTTTCACTTTTATGAAGTTCGGGTAAAACCGCTAAAGAAAATCATTTTTGATTCACAACACTCACGAATCATATGAATGAGCGACTGACGTCCGTTTGTTTTGTACCTGGCCCTGGGGGTAAACATGGGCAAACAGTTGCCAAGATCCGGTTTTGTGGCTGAGTTGCCCTTTGAGGCTCGTCGGCTTAGTCAGCCCCAACTTTGGGTCATTTTTGTATATATATGTTGACCCAATTAATAATTGCAAATTTCACAATCAGCTGTTGAAAGCGAACTGAGCGCCTTAAGCGGGAATTTGTAGTGAAAATTTGGACATTTTTTTAAACGGCGCCAACTTTAGCTGCAGCCCACATCAAAAACATAAAGCGCTAATTTGGACGTAAGAGTTTTCAACATATTTGTAACATCTTTTTTTTTTGTTTTTATATATATTTTTTTTTATGAGCCATCTTTTGTTTATACGACATCGTTGCAGCAACTTCAGTTTTTGGGGCTCATCAGCGCGCTAAGGTTTCCGCTTAGACCTCATCTTAACCTTCGCTAATACGCAGAATGCAGTCCAAAAAACCCAAGTGTTGCCTTTGACGTCATAGCCAGAAAATGAGACCCAAAGAGCCAAAAAAAAAAAAAATAATAATAATAAAACTACTGTTTCGGCCTCTCTGTTTTGTTTTGGGCCAACAATTCGCACAGCGGCAGCGGCGACAGCGACGCCGGCAGCGACGTCGGCGTCGCGCATGCGCAACTTTTGTATAAATTGTGCGGCTCAGTCGAAAGCGAAATCAGTTAACGAGTCAACGCCAACAAACGTTGCAGTCACATCGAGTGGTGCAGTGAAAGGATAATAAAGCAACCACTTACATAAGGATTACAAGCAACGATTAAAACACATTGGAATATATTTATATCACAAACGAAAGGTTAGTATGGGTGATAAAAAAGAAAGAGTATTAAGTGAAAAGTGCATGTGAAAAAATCATTTTTTTTTTTATTTTTATTTAATGTGAAAGATCCTAAAAACATACCCAGAATTCACTGGTATAAATGTATTTTTTTTAAAGTTCCCCAAAAAGCAATCACAATTTTTTGTTAGAAAAAAATATAAATATAAAAAATAAAAAATTCAAAATATGATAAATCATCATAGGTAGGATAAACTGAGAAAATACTTAAATACCGGGTGAAAAACACATTTTCTGTTCAAGACTAAACAGAAATAAAATTTAATAACTAAGAAGCTTAATCAGAAACAATATTTCATTAAAAAGAAAACATTTATTTTATACATTTCCACGTAGAAGATAATTCAAAAAAAATATATCTTATCATTAGATATTATTTCTTAATGCTCTAGAAACAAAGTTAATGTCTTTTGTGCTGGCATTAAGAGCTAAAAAAGAAAGGGATTTTTTTAAAGAGAAAGAAACACGAGATTTCGAATATTAATACTATTACTTCATCCAAGTAATAAGAAATGATCGAAGGGTATTTATTAAAAACTTATACTCTTTTTTGCCGGTCTTCATTAAAGAATCTGCATGAATTTAAATTAAATTTGCCAACTTAAATTTGAACAGAAGAAATTAATTTTAAGCTTCCTTTAAGATCCCCATTAGCTAACAATTAAACTGTTCCAACTTCACCCAATTTTTTTAAACGATATGTTCAAGTCAACGACCCAAACCCTATATCACAAAACTTTCACTGCAAATCCCAAGACAATCAAGACAAATAGCCCAGGCAAAAAATAAAAAAATAAAAAATAAAAAAAAGCTCAATTGCCCCGCTCCAACTTGCGTCCCGCAATTTGCAATGCAACGTTGCACACGACTTCCGTTTGGGGCGCAGCCTCTCTTTGCCCCTTTTTTACATAAGTCCAAAATGAAATAAACAAAATAAAAAAATAATAAAAAGCCCGAAGATCGCAACGACTTCAGCCCACGCTCCAGAAAGAAAAACACATTAAGAAAGAAACAATAAGACAAAATGTAAATGACATAACACGCAGTGAAGTAAAGTTTACGAAAATGCAAACAGCGTAGAGTTTAAATCTGGAAACGGACGCAGCTGTCACAGCCAGAGATCAAGTTGAGCGATCAGTTTTGGGGCTTGCCAAATCTCCGGCAACACACACACACACACAGCTGAAATTACCTCATAGGGGCAACAAAGAGGGAACAGGGAACATGGGGAGGGGCCCAAAGTAATCGTGCACGGTCTGCGACCTCGAACGAAAGTAAAAGTCTTGTGAGTCAGCGCGAAGATTTCAAGACGTTGGCCTGCAACCGGTTTCAGTGATTGCCACAGCGAAATGCCCGTGAAAGAAAGAGAAGAAGAAAGAGAGAGAGAGAGGGAGAGAGGGAGAGAGGAAGGGAGTGTAAGAGAGGTGTTTTAGTGTTAACTGAAATTGGCACAATGACCAGCCGTTTGCCAGTTTGTCACGCCGTTTTAGGTTAATGGTGTCAGAGCCGCTTATGTAATGCCCAAAATTGCCTTTCTTCTGATCCCACAGACATCATCACACAATGCGATTGAGAATGATGGGCTGGTTTTTGTTGCTGTCGACGGGCGCTGCTCTAGTTGCCGCCTCCGACTCCAACTGGGGCAACGAGTGGTCGCCCATGGAGGCCGATTCTATGCTAACCCGACGCTCGGCGGACACAAAACCCGCCGCTGACGAGACGCAAGGACGCAATTATGCTGTGCACGAGAGCATTCAGAGCAATGCCACGGAGATCGATACAGTTATCGATCAGTTGATCAATTCACGTCGCGAAGGTCGCCAGCTGGGCGAATACGATGCCGTCTATGCCGATGGAAATATCGATCAGGCCCTGCAGGAGGGCAACGATGTCCAGGCACGCAATCTGATCCGTGACAAACTTTGCGGCTTGGGTCTAATGAGCTGCGACGTGGAGGAGAAGCGTCCCTTCTACTCGACCATTTACGCACAAGGACCGCCACCACCGTCCGGCTTCGGCGGCGGCCCCTACGGCCCAGCCAAGCCCATGCCACCACCGGGCTACTTCAACGGTCGTCCACCCATGGGTGGTCCACCACCACCAAACTCGCTCAACTCCTTTGGACCACCACGCAAGGTTGGCTACGAGGGCTCCTACAAGCCACCAATGAACAGCTTGTATCGCCCTGGCGGTCAGTTTGGCGGCGCCTACATGGAACATCCACCACCATCGGGTTTCGATGGCTCGGACGGCATCACCTACACCAAGCCACCACCCGGCGCTCTCATCTACGACAGCAAGCCACCTGGTCCACTCTACTCGGGTCCATCTAACGGCCCCGGTCCTGTCTACAATGGTGCTCCCAACGGTGGTGGTGTGCCTCCGTACAGCTTTGAGAATCCCGAGAAGATCCAAAGTGCCAGCTCCTCACTGAATGGTTTCTACGCACAGCAATCGTCGTCTTCTTCCTCAGCGGCCAGCTCGTCCAGCACCAAGGTCGTGGTGGGTGCACCCATCGATGCGGCTCTGCAGCAGCATGTCCATCATCATTTCCATCATGTGGACGGCGGCGAGGGCGCCAACATTCCAACTGTGCCCATTCCCATCGGCGGCGGTCAGACCGTCAACACAGACTTCAGCGCCCTGGCCCAATCCTCGGCCACGTACACGCCCCAGGCTCAGGCCTCCAGCTCGGGCTTTACGCAGTCGAATGCTTTCAATGCTGGCTTCAATAGCGCCTCACAGGGCGGTCTTCTCACCCAGGGCTATCCCGCACAGAAGCCCAACGGTGATCTCTACAAGCCATCATCGGGTCTTGGCGGTTACGGCAGCAGCTCCGGCAGTTTCGGCCAGAACAGCTACAGTGGCTCACCCAGCGGTGCGAATGGTGGTTCACTCAGCGGTTCACCCAGTGGCAGCTACCACAGCCAGAATCCCGACTACTACAAGAAGGAGCTGCAGGGCGGCGCCTCCGGCAACTACAACGGCCTCTCCACAGGATATGCTGGCCAGGGCCAGAGCCAGGGCGGTCTCTACCAGGGCGCCGGCGGTTATGACACCTCACGTCAACAGATCGTCGATTGCCAGTGCGTGCCCATCTCGCAGTGTCCGGCCGCCGATCGTATTGGACGCAAAGAGGATTTGATTCTGCCCATTGATCCCAGAAATCTGGGCAAGGACATTGAAGCGTTGAGCGATGATGCCGTAAGCAATACAAATGCCACAGCCAAAGCTGACGATAAGCAGGATAAGAAGGATGAGCAGGAAACTAAACGTACACGTCGCCAGACTGATGCTGATAACAAAGACGAGGACACCGGCGATCTATCAGTGGATGCTCAAGGGGTAAGTTGAAATGATGGCATAGTTAAGACCCGAAACTTTTAGATTATGTTACTGCCCGACTAATGCAATTGACACCTAGTTTAATGCTCCTTAGTTGTGAGACTAATCGAACTCTACTTCCCACAAAAACAAACACATACACACACACACCACACAAATAAACACATATAAACTCAACTTAAATCAAATCAACTCAACTCAAATCAACTGCACGCATTGTTCAACGCTCCACGCTCAACTCAAACTCCGCCAAGGTACACTAAAAAACAAACCCCGCTCGTCGTCGTCTCCTTTGCCACCGTTTCGGGATCGTCACTAATCCAACAGCCGCAACTAAAACCAACCTAATCACGCACGGTTTCCAACGGTTTCCAAAAACGTTCGCACGTCCAAAAACTGAGCTCTTTGGCCCCAAAACAGCCTAATGCAACCTTCGTGTCTCCTCTTCGTGTTACCCTTCCTGCAGCGCCAGGCGCCACTTGGACAATCGCCGCTCGCGTTGCCCGCTCTCCAGGCCATCGAGCTGATACAGCGTAAAATTCTGCCCACCTATGGTGTCAGTTTTGGGCTGCCGTATCCTTCGGCTGGATATCCGGGCGGCTATCCGGCCAATGTTCTGGGCGATTATTATCCCGCCCAGAATCCCAACTTTGGCTCGTTGGGTCCGAATGGTCTGAATCTGGGTCTGGTCAATGTCAATCCGCTTGTCTCGCTGCAAGTGAGCAAAACGGATTATGGCGAGAAAGTGGTGAAGCCGCTGGTCAATCTTCATGTGACGCCCAATGCGAATATCATACAGAAAGTTGGCGATTTCTTCAAGAAGAAACCCACCGAGCTGCACAGCACACATTACCATCATCACGATCACTACAGCGGCTACGAGCCAGAACATTATCCGCACCACTATAACGCACCAACGCACCACCATCATCACGACTTTGAGAGCACCGGACCCGAACACTTTACCGTTGAGATGGTGCCCAGCACGCCCATCTTTGAGTATCACAGCGGTCCCTCGCTGCATCCGCCCGTCCAGCATTATCATCATGCCGAGCATCACGCTGAGCATCATTCGGAGGGTTCCTTTGATCATTCGTTTTCCAATTCCATTTATCCCGAGACGGCACCAGCTGACTTTGGCAGCAGCGGCTATGGCAGCTATGGAGATTATTCCCAACATTATGAGCGCAGCGTCAATGTGAGCACGCCCGATTGGACTGCTCCGAATCGACGGGGCAAGCAGCTGAATTTGGGCCAGGTTCACAATATACCCACCCAGGCGCCAGGCGCTGCAGCGGGCAGTGATTATGTGTCCTTTCCACATGATCGCCGGCGAAGGAGCGTTGACAATGACAATGAGTTTGAGTTGAAAGCGGAGCAGGTAACAACAACAACATCAGCGGGCAGCTAACGAGACAGGGCTTAGATCCTAAAGGAACTCCAATTTAGCACAAGCTAATCCTTTATTCCATCCCTTTTTTTTAACTTGCAGCGCGCCTACTACGGCAATCGTCCCGTTGAGAAGACCTGTCGCATCAACGAAGTCTGCTGCCGTCGCCCTCTGCGTCCCCAGTCACCACCCCAGCAGCAGCTGGGACGTTGCGGTGTTCGGAATGCCGCCGGCATCACAGGTCGCATCAAGAATCCCGTTTATGTCGATGGTGACAGCGAGTTCGGCGAGTATCCCTGGCATGTGGCCATTCTAAAGAAGGATCCCAAGGAATCGATCTATGCCTGCGGTGGCACCCTCATCGATGCCCAGCACATTATCTCAGCGGCCCATTGCATTAAATCGTAAGTTTAAATCAAGAAGATTTCTATACAAACTCAATCCTAATCAATTACTTTGCTTCTATCTAGTCAAAATGGTTTCGATTTGCGCGTCCGTCTGGGCGAATGGGATGTCAACCATGACGTTGAGTTCTTCCCGTACATTGAACGTGACGTTGTCTCCGTTCACATTCATCCCGAGTACTATGCCGGCACCCTGGACAACGATCTGGCCATACTCAAGCTGGATCAGCCCGTCGACTTCACCAAGAATCCACACATCAGTCCCGCCTGTCTGCCCGACAAGTATTCCGATTTCACCAATGCACGCTGCTGGACAACTGGCTGGGGCAAGGATGCCTTTGGGGAGCACGGCAAATACCAGAACATCCTGAAGGAGGTGGACGTGCCAATCCTGTCGCATCATCAGTGCGAAGCTCAACTGCGCAACACGCGTCTGGGCTACAGCTACAAACTGAATCCCGGTTTTGTGTGCGCCGGCGGCGAGGAGGGCAAGGATGCCTGCAAGGGTGATGGCGGTGGTCCGTTGGTCTGCGAGCGCAATGGCGTCTGGAATGTGGTGGGTGTCGTCTCCTGGGGCATCGGTTGCGGTCAGGTGAATGTGCCCGGCGTCTACGTTAAAGTCTCAGCCTACTTGCCCTGGATCCAGCAAATCACGCAGAGCTACAAATGATTGCTGGAACTCCAAAAGCAATCGACCCCAATCGTTGCCTACCACGCAGGGGGCGACGACGATATAATTGCTGATGACGCCTCTGATGAGTTTGTTTTTCACTTTTGAACAGCCATTTATTACTTATGTAACCTCGTCTCTCGTCTTGTATTTGATTCATTTGATCATGTTTTGTTAGCCCACTCAAAAATTTACTGTTACCGCTCGTTACCGTTATTCACTGTATGCTTATGCTTAGGCCTCTTTCTTATTACCTTGTTATTATGATGTTATTGCTATTATTACAACCCACACCAATTCGAGCTGCGTCTCGATTGTTGAATAAGTTTAGCGAGTGTCTTTTGGCAAATTCACTTCGATTGCCGTCTATTCAAGTTCCGATTCGTATCGTTGTAAAATAGTTGTGTTTATATTAATTAATTTATTTTTTTTATACTTGTAATAAATTAAAAAACTATTTAAATAAATTAATTTATGACAAAAAAATAAGATTTTATTGTTGATTTTTTTTAATTAAACTTAAACTTAAAACTATTCAAGATTTTAGGGAATAAGTTGCCTTGCCAAAGGATTCTTAACAACATGAACCTGAATTTGTCTTTGATTTAAAAGTTGAGTTAAAATGAGAATAACTTTGGCTTCTTTTAGAATACCTAATTCAAAATATAAATTAATTGATTTTGGAACTTTTTAAACATTAAACTCTTAGTTAAGGCAAAACGCTAAAATGGGATTCGAACCTAGCAAATTGATTTGCTCCGATGGACTGGATCACCTAGACAAATACTAAGCAGATTCTATTTATATTAAAGTATTTTGTATTTAGCCAGAGATAACTCGGTATTTAGATATATATCATAAAACACTTTGCGAGCTGAAAAAACTGTCAGTAGAAGCGTCTTAATTAAAAAATATGCTCTAAAGTTGAAGCCTAAACTCAGCTTTAAATAAACAGATAATTATATTTTGCCATATATATGTTTATGGTATATTGTTATGACAGAATCAATTAGTGTTAAAAATAAATAGCAAAGATATAAAGAGAGATCCACTTTTTTAGCACCCTCACCACAACTTTCTTAACAAAAATATATTTAATGACTAAAAATTCAATTAAATTAAAAAAAAAATAGTTAACCAACTTTACTACACTGCATTTGCATTATAACCAACTTAGGATCAATTACAATTGGGCGCAACCCATAAAATGTAAATTATATATTAAAGTGGCCAACAGCTTTACACCACCCATAATCAGGCAAAACTTGCCGCCGTGCCAAAGGGGCATTAAAAGACGCCACCGCAGCTCGCACAATTTTAAAGCGCTTCCTCAAAACGACCCAACTGGGATGTGTGTGTGTGTGTGATATTCAAATCGCCAAAAAATTATATTAAACATAACATGTTGAACGACCGTTAAACTCAAAAGCCGCAACTGACTTTCCGCACTAGTAAAAATTTCTGCACCGCTGACTAAACTGAGCCGCGTATATATAAAAGCCCAATGCGCAGATGGAGAAGACGTTTAATGCAGCTGTAGCCGCCACTCAATAGAGATGTACAACAAGGAATACAAATGCCTGCTCTGCCAGCTGCTCATAGGTAAGGATCCTCAAAGAAACTGCCTTTCAGGATTTGAATTGAACACATCACATCACATTTTCAGCGCTGCTCTGTGCCCAGATTGCTGTGGGGCGGCTGCACAAACGCAATGGCTACTACTACAGGCAGCTGCAGCCGCATCCGCAGACGCAGCACCAGCACGGCGGTGGCAACTACTTTGAGCCCGCGCCAACGGGACACGAGGAACAGACGCAGCAGCATCAACATCAACAGCAGCAGCAGCTGCAGCAGCAGCATCAACAGCACAGCAGCAGCTCTAAAGCGGAGCACAGCAAGACTGGCTATAGCATTGGCAGCGGTCTGCGTTCCATAGCCCAAGGATCTGCGGATCAGGCCTACACCGCGGTGGCCAATCAGCATGCGGCTGCGAAGCAGGCGGCCTTTATAGCCAAAAACACGCTGGCACAGGCCGCTTCGCAGGCGGCGGCAACGGCGCAGGCGGCGCTGGCCGGCAAGCAGGTGATACTCCAGGAACTGGAACAGCAGGCGGCCGAGGCGCAACGGGCGCTGTCGCGCGAACTGGATCAGCTGAAGGCGGCCAAGCTGTCCGCCAAACTGGCGCAGCAAACGGCGCAGGCGGCCCACAATCACATCTCGGTGCTGACGGCGGCCATTAACAATGCCAAGTCGGTGGCCGAGCAATCGGAGCAGACCTCCAGCGAGGTCAACAATCAGCTGGGCTCGCAGGCGACCATGGTCGGTCAGGCCAAGAATCGACTGGAACAGGTCGAGGAGCAGCTGCAGCAGGCGCGTGTCGACTTTGCCGCCACCAAAGAGTCTGCCCTGAAGGCGGCCTCCTCTGCTGCGGCCGCCCAGGTGAATGCATCCAAGGCGGGTGCACATGCCACACTTGGACTGCACGAGAGCGCCAATCAGCAGGAACACAACCACGAGGAGGAGCTGGAATCGTATGACGATCAAATCGACACCAGCGGAGTGGGTCACACGGGTAGCGACGCTATAGAGGAGCACCCACACAACGGCTAGTCTCTTCTATATATATGTATATAATATATAACAATTGTATATACCATAACTATGTAATTTATAGAAAGCAGGGTAGGAAAATCAAGCATATCTGCCTGACACTTTACAAGTGCACATAATCATATATTATAAACTTGTTAAAAATACAAGAATTTTTTTTGTTTTTTTTTATTTTAATCTGCCTTATAAGAAAAACAATATAAATGACATATAAAAGCCATTAAAATATATAAAGTATAATATTAACTGAAACTTACCATTAAAAACTATGATGAGCATTTAAATTCTTTATATTTAACACAAAAATAAACACAACACACGCGACACTTGCCATTTATCGGACTTAAGAACTTTTTGCTATATTATCGATAAATCCTTTTAACCTCAACTGCATTCTTCTGCCATTCTAATTAGATGTCGATCATCAATTGCACTGTTCTGCCATTTCCTTAAGTTATCGATATCTTTTATTTACCTTTTACACTATTCACCTAATGCGCAGTATAAGAAGGCTTAAGCCAATAGTGCAACTACACACATATGTACATGTCAAAAATGATCACACTTTGCTTTGTTCTATTATTCCAATCAGCTCTTCTCTCTTTTGCAAGCTGGATTCTTATCAGCATACTCCCTTGTTCACTTTAGAAAAAAATCCATTGTATGCTTGCCAAGCGCTTAAACTAACTGTATTCTATTTTTTTCATACTCCGAAAGGCAGCTGCCTTTGCAAATATATTATCACCTTTATTTCATTTAGATCAACTCAACTTTCATTCGTTTTATGTTAACTATTCACTTAAAAACGCAGTTGCTGGCTTGCAATTGTTTAAACGAACTATTTTACACAAATTCACAATTCTTTGCTTTTATACGCCAGATTAGCACACTTTAAATACACGCCGCGTTGCCAACCACTGGAAATGCACTCGCGCCATGAGTTTCCAATAAGTGGCAGCGCTGTTAGCCGCACAGCTGTTTGCGTAACAAGTGAATGGCAAATTAAGCCAAGGCAGAACAGTTTCCACAAAAGGAACTTCAAAATATTTTACTTAAGCTTATAATCAATTAAAACACTTACAACTAAGGCAAGATGAGCAAGAAAGTGATCAAATACATTGGACGCACCACAGACTTTCGCGGCAACACGCTGTGGGAGATCGTGGGCAATCTGCCTGACTGGGGCATCGGTCGCATGGTCATACGTAACATGTTCCAGCGCTATCCGGAGCCCTGCTACATGCGCATACTGAAAGTGCAGGCGGTGGACGAGCAGGTGAGCGGCAAGCAGCTAAATAAACTATATTTTATATATATTTTCTTGTGACTCTAGCCAAATACGGACCGCAAGGTGCGCGTTACTGTGGAGAAAACCTGGCGCGGCGTCACGCAACCAAAGCCGGTTGAGATCTACAGCACCAGCTACAAGGCTGACTACGAGCTGGTGCCCCTTGACCAGGAGCACAAGTTTCTGAGCAATAAACAGAAAGTGGAGCCAGTTGTGTTGCCTACAAAGATGGATATGCCGCCGTTGCTGCGCGAGTATATTAAAGATGAGACCGGCGAGGCGAATCCTATGATTGATGTGCACTTTAAGAAGACGAACAACAAGTTGGCGCAGCTGGCAAAGGACGGCGAGCAGCCCAACCGGCAGGTGGCCATGAATTTGGGCCAACCGGCGCCCGTCAGCGCCAAGCTCTACGAGGGCTTGCTGTGAGGCGTAGATTCATAATAGTTGGCATAATAAATCTTTAATGTACACATTTAACCTTAAGCAAATTTGTTTAACTATATTTACAGGCAGTTAGTTCTATAATGGAATGGAATACTTTACGTGTGTGCAGTTTGGCAACTTGGTGGCTCATTTGCTGAGCTCGCAGGAGCGCAGCTTGCGTGTCAGATTGTCCACCTCCAGGCCCAGCACATCCAGATTCTCTTTGAGCGTTATATTCTTCAGCAGCGTGTCCTCCAACACTGTCTGCAACTTCTTGTTAATCTCCAGTGACAGCTCCAGCGACATGCTTTTGTTTTCGGCGCCCTTAACGCCGCCGTAAATGGCCGCCATGACGCCATTGCCGTACTTGACCAGCTCGCTCTTGTTCTGATCACTCTTGGAGGTGGTCAACGCGCCCGCTGTCTGATCCCGCAGCATGTAGTGCTGCACCACTTTGGATTTCTTTTGCACCTCCGACACCAGCATGGCCGTGTGATTCTCCAGAAACTCAATGCGTTCCGTTTGCCGCGCTGAGGCCTGCTGCAGTCGCAGAATGCGCTCCACCAGCACTTTCTTGGACGGCACCGCCTGCATGTCCGGCGGCGGCACAGCTGTCACACTGCTGGCCACTGTTTCTGATTCAGAAGATTCGCTGGCACGCCGACTGCCATTATGCACGCTGCCCTGGCTGCTGGTGCGACTGTGCGTGCGCAGCATTTGCTGGTTTTGCAGTTGCTGGAGTTGATGCTGTTGCTGCTGCTGCTGCTGATGCTGCAGCTGCAGCTGCTGCTCCTGGCCACAGCCATTGAGCGCCTGCTGGCAATTGCTGCAGTAGCCAACGGGCTTGGCATCCACAATGCCTCGTTTGTACTTTTGCAGCTCCCGCTGCAGCTCCTTGACCAGCGTTGCGTTCTTGTGCTGCGTCGCCTCAAAGTCGCCCTGCACATTGTCCAGCTTGCCCTTGGTCAGCTCATAGAGTTTGGTCTTCTCTGAGAGATGCTTGGCCAGCAGCAGGCGCTCCTCGTTCTTTTCCGCCGCCTCGGCGCTCAACTGCTGTTCCAGTGCGCCGTATTTGGCATCGTACGTGAGTTTCTCCTGCTTCAGTAGTTTGTTTTCCGCCTCGAGACCCTGCGCCTGTTTTTTGACAAGTATAAATAGAACAATTGTTAGTTGAATATAGACATTTAAAATGCTAGGATTTCAAGGCCTCGGTGGCGCAGTTGGCAGCGCGTAAGTCTCATAATCTTAAGGTCGTGAGTTCGAGCCTCACCCGGGGCATGTAATTTTTTTACAATTTCTATTTCATTCATATTCATATTCAATTCTCTTTCATCAGCTTACCTTCGCTTCAGCTAGGCAAATGTCGTTTTGCAGATTCACAATAAGCTCGCTCATCTCCTTGTTTATGCTCAGCAGTTCCTGTTTCTTCTGCTGCAGCTGCAACAAATCTGCTTCGTTCTCCTGCGCCGTTGCCTCCAGGCTTTGTACTTTTGCCAGCTCCTCAGCCAATTTCTGTTCATTGCTGCAAACCAAAAAGATTAATCAGTGAATCTAAAAGTTTGTTTGATTTGTGGCTGCTTCCTACATTGTGTTCTGTGTGCGCAGCAGCTGCAGTTCATTCAGCTGGCTATGCAGCTTGGCCGCATTGAGCAGCTCATCGCTGTAGGCGACCTCAACTGCTGCGTGCTGTGCCTGCAGCTCCTTCAACTGCTCCGACAGCTCTTCATGCTACAAAGCAAAGTTTCGATTAGCATAACATTTGATTAGCATATAGTTAAGTAAGTCTTACAGCTGCATTTAACTGCTGCAGCTGCTGTTGCTGCTCCTTGTTAGCCTCGCTTTGCTTCTGGTGCTCTTTGGTCAGTTTGTCCAGTGCCTCAGTCTTGCGCATAATCTCGTGTTTCAGGAGTATTGTATTGGCCTCAAACTCCACCTTGAGTTTCTCTGCAAAAAACAAATCAAACTATAAATTTGTCTGTGCCAGCTTAAACTAAGACTCACCATTGGCCTTCTCTTCCAGTTTATTGGGCGCATTGCGTTCCTCTTCCAACTTGCGCTCCAGATTCTACAAAGATAGGCGAGTATTAGACTAAAAGAAATTATTTATATGCAATAAATCACCAACCGCTTTGGCCTCCACTTCGATGTTTAGCTTGTTGGCATGGTATTTCAGCTTGGACTCCAAGTGACTCATTTCTGTCTTGAGCTTCTCGCATTCCCGCTGATATTTGCGCACTTCGTTGCACTGCAAGAAAAGAAAAGATTAGCAGGGAATTCTTCATAAGTTCGCCATGCTTACCTTTTCGTCGATGATATAGGTCATGCGTGACTTTTCTTCGTGCACCGCCTGAAAGCGTATGGAGACATTCTTCACCTCCCTCTTGGCCTCTGCAAGCTGCTTTTCCACCGCCTCCTTTTCCTTTTTGGCATCAATGAGCAGCTTCTCCTTCATAGCGAACTTAATGACCGTCGTCTCCTTCTCCTTGTTGGCCAGATCCATTTCGTTGCGAAACGCCAGCTTCTCCTTCTCCAGTATAGCGTTCTCGCGCTGCAGCAGCGTCATCATATTATCCTTCTGCCCGTTCGCCGTGCGCAGCTGCTCCAGCTGACGTTCGTAGCTGCGCCGCTGCTCCTCCAGCTGGGCCAGACAGTGCACATGCGACAGTATGTCTGTGTGTGGCGTCTCCCGCGCAGAAGTCTGCTCGTCCTGCGCTTTTAGTTCGGCAAAACTGATGCTGGTTGTGGGCTCCTCGGGCTTTTGTCTGGGCATTTGGTCCACGACAGCCGCACGCATTTCGTTGACTATGGCAATGTCATTGCTTAATTGTTTATTTGTAGCCTCTTGTGCTATTTCATTCCTTGTGTATTCATCTCTTTCTGTCTGCACTTTGTTCTCGCATTCCAGCTGCTGCTCTGCTAAATCTGTTGTCGCTGAATCCACGTCGGCGTCATATGTTTTTTCTGTTTCAGCGGCCAAATTAATTAGTGTGGTGCTATTATTGTCGACAGCCAATTGAGCGTTTGACTTTTCATCGTTGGCCGCTGTCGGCGTCAGCGCCGTTTCCATGTTTAAGTACGTTTAAAAACAAATACAAAATGTTTGCAAAAATTAACTGATTTGATTTCACTACATTCTTCTCTTCTATCAAAAAAAGAAGCGTTCACACAACGACGCTGACACTGCCATTCGCATAGCAATAACAGCATATGGTATTTATCGATAGGCAATGTTATGCTATCGCCGAACTGCGGAAACATAAAAGTAAACATAAAGTAAACAATTATGGTTTGCGCATTGGGCATTGAAGGCAGCGCCAATAAAATTGGCATTGGCATTATACGTGATGGCGAAGTGTTGGCCAACGTACGACGCACATACATAACGCCACCCGGCGAAGGTAGGGTTAATACTACAATTTCTTCAACTCCTTTGAACTTACCTGCAACACCTTGATGCAACAGGTTTCCTGCCCAAGGAGACGGCCAAACATCATCGCGAGGCTATTCTGGCACTGGTGCAGGCCAGTCTGAAGGAGGCACAGCTGCAGCCCAGCGACTTGGATGTCATCTGCTACACGAAGGGACCCGGCATGGCGCCGCCGCTGCTCGTTGGCGCCATCGTGGCGCGCACGCTGTCGCTGCTCTGGAAGAAGCCGCTGCTGGGCGTCAATCATTGCATTGGCCACATTGAGATGGGTCGACTGATAACGGGCGCCCAGAATCCCATTGTGCTGTACGTGAGCGGCGGCAACACGCAGGTGATCGCCTACTCCAATAAACGCTATCGCATCTTCGGCGAGACCATCGACATAGCCGTGGGCAATTGTCTGGATAGATTTGCGCGCATCATCAAGCTGTCCAACGATCCCAGCCCGGGCTACAACATTGAGCAGCTGGCCAAGCAGGGCAAACAGTACATCAAGCTGCCCTATGTGGTCAAGGGCATGGATGTCAGCTTCTCGGGCATTCTGTCGCACATTGAGGAGCTGGCGGAGCCCAGCAAAAGGCGCAATAAACGCAAGAAGCCGCAGGATGAGCCGGACCCAGAGTACAGCCAGGCGGATCTGTGCTACTCGCTGCAGGAAACCATTTTTGCCATGCTGGTTGAGATAACAGAACGCGCCATGGCGCATTGCGAGTCCAATGAGGTGAGTTCAAATGTGCTTTAAATGCATGCAGATAAATTGAAAGCCTCTTTTTGTGCAGGTGCTGATTGTGGGCGGCGTGGGCTGCAACGAGCGGCTGCAGGAGATGATGGGCATCATGTGCGAAGAGCGCAACGGCAAACTCTTTGCCATCGACGAACGCTACTGCATCGACAATGGGCTGATGATCGCCCATGCGGGCGCCGAGATGTTTGGCGCCGGCACCACAATGCCACTGGAAGACGCGTTCGTGACGCAGCGTTATCGCACAGACGAGGTGCTGGTCAATTGGCGGCAGGATTAAGCTTTGATTGAGTTGCTTGCTTCTTTATTAAAAACTACCCGCGACAATTTAATTTGTACATATGGACGTATCTTCGTCTATGCTGTTTAGCTATGTTGAATATGGATATGTTTTTTACTTATAGCGCTGGCTCCTTGCCCGTCCAGTGCGGCTTCATGTCGATGGGCACAATGCGCTTGCCCTCAATCACATAAACGGCCCCGTTCTTCTCCTTCTCCAGCACGCTGAGAATGCAACGGGCCACGTCGGTGGCGCTCTGCTTGCTGAGGCGATCCAGTATCTTGTAGGTATCGTCGCTGGTCTCCGGGAATATGATCTTCTCCGTGAAATTGGTAAACATGTCGGTCATCGTGGCGCCCGGACAAACGGTGGCAAACTTAATGCCCGAACGCTGATGGAACTTGTCGTTCTAAGAAAAGATGTCCAGTTAATTGCAGTTTATCTTTAGTTCAACTTGAGCTACTCACGCCCAGGCAACGGGTAAAGTTGATAACGCCAGCCTTGGTGGCTCCGTAGACCGGTATGATGAACATTGGATCCAAGCCCACCACGGAGCTCATGTTGACCACAATGCCGCCATTGCCGCCGTTCTCCTTGCTCATGTACTGCAAGGCGCTCAGGCTGGAATTGATGATGCCGCCCTAAAAGCGAACGAATTAAATACCAAATGGATTAGTTTTTATTAAGTGGCTCACCAGGTTGACCAGCAGCGTGCGCTGCACATCCTTGTCGTTGAATATGCCCGCCACATTGACCACAATGTCGATGCTGCCAAAGGTCTTCTTGATCTCCTCGTAGGTGGCCTCGACGCCCTTCTTGTTGGCCACATCCATTTTGATGATCATCACGCTTTGCGTGGGATGCGCCGCGCGCAGCTTGACAAACTCCTCCAGATTGTCCTGTATATCGATGATGGCAACCTTCTGTGGAGCATGCACACACTTTAAAGAGCACCGCAACCAAGTCATCTAGTCAGCTCAACTCACCCCGGCGCCCGCCACCAGCAGCTGTCGTGCCACCTGCAAACCGATGCCGCCGGCACCGCCCGTCACCACCGCATTCTTGCCGCGAAAAGTCATCTCTGCTGGCTTTGGAATATGCTGCTGCTTCAATTTCTCACGTATGCTGCGATAGAGCTCCACGACGAACTCGAATCTCTGCTGCACTGCTGCCTTGTGGTCCAACGCGGGCGCCTTTTATAGGCCCGCCCGCCCGGCTGGGTGGGTGGGTGTCATAATCGCAGCCGTTGGTCACCCGATATGCGGTCTTATACCCGATCTGTGATTAGCACCGATCGACTGGCTGCCAACTGCCATCGATAGCAACTACCCCCTGCCGCCGGGCTGGGCCTATTATGCAAATACCTGCTGTGGCTATCAGTTTACCATTTCCACTGGGTTAGTCTAGCGTTTGATCTGCTTCAGTCAGATGCTCTGGTTTGACGAGGTCGCCATTCGTTGCCGACAACTGCTCATCTCCCCGAAGGGGTTAATATTAAATATTGTATCTGTATGCATATAAATATAATGCCTTAATTCTCTTCTAATCCAAAACTTTGCCTAAACTTAATTGACTTTTTTTTTGTGATATATTCTCTAGTGGTATTCAACTAAGTCCACAACTATATTTTAAAATCTTAACAGATTTGGAAGTTTAAAAGAGCTTCTTTCTTATTAGATTCCACATTTAAATTAATTGATTTTTATACATAAAAAAGCTTTTTAATTCCCAGAAAATCAGCTTATTAATTAAAATCATTTTTGACTTCAAATGTTTTTTTTTCTCTAGCTTGGACCCTGGTTAAATTTAATTTAGCAATAAAAATATGATTATTTAAAGAGTTCGTATGTATTGGACTTTATTCGAATTTGAAATAAAGATACATATTTGGGAGCACAAAGATATATGCAAATATTTATGGCTTTATATCTTTGGTAAATATGAAGATTTATTTGTTGTAAATTGTATTATTAAAAGTTTGTGCTATGCTCGCAAAAATGTTTATATATATATTTATATATGTATATATACTTATATATTCGAGATATAAACTTGATTGGATGTGTAAATGTTTTTGTTTTTGAACTTTTGGGCCGCTTTGTATGTGACAAAATTTTGGACATAAAAAACGTAATTAAAAAACATACAAAAATATAAACAAAAATAGTTTAAATAATATAAATTTATTTTAAGCACTTAATTCACAACTTAGTTTAGTTAAGAGAGGAAAAATGAAAAGGGAAGAATACAAAATTAACTGGTGCTACCATTAGAAAACAGCTAATAAATTAGACGCAGATCAGAATTTAAATGAGAGACGACGCTTCGAAAAGCGTGTGCAATGGATATATAAAGATATATATTATATAGAATATGTCTAGTGGGCGCCATCGTAGGTGTCCTTGTGCTGATAGCCACTCACGTAGCCGGAGCCATCGACCAGATTGCGTCGTCCGGCGATTCCCTTGCCCTTGCCGCTGGCATCGAAGCGTTCCTTGTGGGAGCCCGTATACTTGCTGGTATCCGTCAATCTGTCCACAGCGGCGGCAGCTTTGCCAGCCTAAAGAAACAAATGAATTAAGTTAGTTTTTAAATGTGGGTTTTTTTTGTGATTTGAACCCACCGAAACTTGAAGCACGCCGGGCGCACCGCATCCGGCCATCTTTTGCTTGATCTCCGCCAGTTCCACCTTTCTCGTCTTGGCCAAGTCCTCGAGAAACTTGATGTAGTCGGGCAGCGTTATTTTCATGGCCTTGAATTTCTTAAAGTGTATGCCCGTGTCGGTGGTGGTGATCTGCTTGTCGATCACTTTAGCCTGCTTCATCCACTTGTCGCTCTGCGATAGGGTTATCTGCCTGCCATCGGATTTCGTATCGCCGAACTTGGAGAAGGCCTTAAACTGATCCGAGAAGCTCACCTTCGGCACGGTCTCCTCCAGCGCCAGCTCGGCCAGTTCCGCGGCGGGCGCCTCTGCGGCTGGGTTGCTGCCATTTGCCTCAGACATATTGTTGACCCTAAAAAAAGAAAGAGTTTAAAGCAGAAGATTAAATAAAGATTAAATTAAGCTGTTGCCTTCTTTCTTTCCTTTCGTTCCTTTTACCTGTGAGCTGCTGCGACACTTAATAACATTGCGCTGGCTTGGATCTGACTATATTCTATGGCTTTAATTACACAAATCAAAAATCAGATGCGACATACTCGCATATATATATATATATATATGTACGTATATATACGCCTGATATAGAGATAGCTTATCAGAATACACTGCCTCTACATTCTTTATTCCGATGATATCATTGCCTTAGCGCTGTGGCTTGCCAAATGGAAGCTTTCGCAACAACTGCTGGGCGCTAATTAACTACGCCAGGTTATTCGGATCTAGCTTTCAAGTGACGTCATATACACACACATATATACTATATATATATATATATATATCTACCCTCGCAGTTTACGCGTCGATAATATTTACTCATTAGCTTAGCCCATTTAAATTCTAATAGAAAGATTAACAAACAGTTGTGTGCCCAAAAATAAATGGGGCTTGAATCACAGCTTAAGATAGTTTATAATCAATCAATCAATCATCACTCGAATTCCAGCTTTAAAACTTACAACTATAATCAATACTTTTATTAATAATAGCTACAACAAAAAAAAAGAATTAACTTAAAAAATTATTTATAAAACACAATTAGTTCACACTTTTTTTTTTGCCCTTAAAATTTTAATAATTAATCTATAGAGCTTTAAAACTTATCCTTTGTACAGATAAAAAGGATTTATATTATAACTTTATTTATAAGCCAAGCAAACTTTAAATTTATTTAATCTATTTTAATCTGAGATTTTTATTATTATTTATTTATATACAAAACTTTTTTATCAAGCTAAGAATCTAACATTTTATATGTCTTTATATTTATTTTCTATTTATATAAAAAGTACAAAACAAACCAATTAAGTCCCAATTATCAACACAGCTTAATTTTAAAAGCTGGCCAAAAAAAAAACTGTCTTTGCTCCACTTGAGTTATGAGAACAACAACCTTTGCTTTTCTGGCAGTGTAAGGCCCGCACATAACGGCACAGAGCATACATTAACTATGCTAGGCCACAAGCCGTAAATTTTTTATTTTTTTTTTTTTTAGCTGCCCTCAAGCCCTAAAATAGCGTTAAGCGTAAATGTTTTTTTTTTTGTTTTTTTTTTGTGTTTTTGCAGCAGCATTTAAGATTGTGCATGGCATAAATTGTTGTCGTGTTTACATGCGGCGGAGATTTGTAGCTGGGCCCGCACAAATCGAACATAAACAGTAAATAAAACGTGAGCTTTTATTGCGACGATCATTAATTATGCGCCAGTTAAGGCACAGATACAGATAGCCAGACGATCGGATCGGACAATTGTGTGTGGTAGCTGCGCATAATTTAAATAACGATAGCGTCCCCGGAAGGCAACCAGTTATGGTCTAAATGCCTTGGCCATATAACCAGATCCAGGTAATTGAATGCGTCGATAAGATTGCCTGGGTCAAGGTTCCAGCGAACCAGCGAACCGTCGAGCGTAACAAAATGCGATCGACAACACAATAAATTAACGCAAGTGCACGTCTAATGTGCGCCAGGGGGCGTGGCCAGGGAGGGGGGGTGGGCGGAGTAGAGAAACTGGAATTAGCTAGCTTAATCGAATTGATTATGTCATCGCCGGGGTTTGGTCTTTTTGGGTGAGGCAAGCAAAAACAAAAACAAAGAGATGCATTTGCGAAATCATCATTCAAATCAAAATGGGAACTACTCAAAGCGATAACAAACTAAATGTAAATTTTAGAATAGCTCTGTTTGTTTAACTCATAGTTAAAGTACTTTGTTTAAAGGAATTTCTAATGATAGGTAAAAATCGTTAGTGAGTAATATTTTTTTTTCTCACAAATAGTCTGTTTATTCCAAAATAAAGAAAGCTTGACTATTGTGGAAAGATGAAAATCGCCCCTGCTTACTTCATACAAAGCGCCCTCTATTGGCTGGAAGAAACCTTAAGTTATACTATTTCTATATGGTAAAACGTTTGCTTTGTCATTTCAACTAAAAATGTTTCTTAAATGCCTTTTAAGCGCCCTCTATTGGCCGGCAGATGTATTAAGTTACACTTTACTTAACTTTACTTTATCGTTTTAACTAAACATCTTTCTTAAAGGAAGCTTTAAATATTGACCCCCCTCTCTGTCAGGTAAACGCCCTCTATTGTTGAGATTAGTAAGCTATCTCTTGCCCAGCTCCACAAATGTCAAGTGTGTGTAACTAATTACAGGCAGGCGTGTAAAGCTGCGTGTGTTGCACGCCCATCAATATTCCCTCACTGTGCTGGTAATTGGAAACCATAAATATACTTAAATAACAACAACAAACTGGAAACTGAAAACTGGCAACTGGCAACTGGAAAACATGACAAAAGACAAGCCGCAAGCAACAGTTCAGACAGTCTGGCATAAACGTGGCTAGCACAGAACCAACAAAAAAAATAAAATAAAAAAAATAAAGAAGGGGCCCACAAAACATACTTCATAATCCGCTTTGACGGCGAAGACCATTAAAATATCCATTCCCACAATATATGTATATACTCTCTAAAAATATATATATGTATAAATATCTGTGTGTATGACTAAATAAATTTGTTTTCGTTCATCTCTCGACATCCGCGTCGCGAGCTTTGGAGAATTGCGCCATGCCAATATTTTAATTAGATTCTTCCATAGCTGGAGCGTATAATTGAAATTGAACATGATATGCCTATAAGGCAGGCAAAAAAAATAGAGAGTAGAAGCGCTTAAGTTCGAAATATACGACGGGAGAGTACCCTATAGAAGCTTAAAGTGACCCTTCGTATGTTCAATGGATACCCTTCAATTTCAATAAGTTGAAGGCATTTATAAAGTGAAGAAATATATTAGTTAAAGAAAAGAATTTAACAACTATATCAATCTATATGCAATATAATAATTATAAATAAAACAAGAGTTTATTAATAATATTAATTAATATGCAGACAAATCTCAAAAGCTGTTAAAAATAGAGTGAACTATAAAATAAAAACCTTAACACATGCCTTCCTCACCCGCCAGGTAAACACACCTGAACAACTACAAAATACCCTCTACATAATAAGTAATAATCAGATTAATTTCCATTTAGAGCGGGAGAGTAAAAAAAAATGCATGATGAGGAAATTTAGGTCATCATAAAAGCGACTGCCTCAATATAAGCATATATTAAGTATACGCACATTTGTATAACAATGTTAGGCGCTTCAATGAATAAATTAAATGTGCAAGTGTGTGTGTATTTGTGTGTTAAAAGCGCAACTGGAAACATTTAAACAGGAAGCGTAATACACAAGGGGAGAGCGAGAGGGAGGGAGAGGGTTCGAGTCAAGGGTGTCGCTCAAGCACGCAATATACAATACACAAAGTTGAGCATGGGGTCAGTTATGCCTCAGCCAAGGGCTGCACACACACAAGCACACACACACACATATTTATAAGTATACACACACTCTGATTAAGCAGCAGCAGCTTTTAGATGACATCACGCTACCTTCCTTTCAGGGAGCGAAAGGGAAACGCGCAAGCGCCAATAAACAATCCAATACATACAAACAGGAAGCAAATGACGCCTAAAACGATGCTACGCATTAAGAGTGTATATTAAAAAAAACAAAAATAACACAACAAAAATGAAAATGAAAATATGAAAAAAGTGGAGCTGCAGCAGATTTTCTATTTTGACGCAGACAATTGGGTCATGCAGCACTTGAAATATATATCAACAAAAGGCAGCCGCGGCGCCCTGGCGCAATTTTTGTTGTCATTTTTGTTCTTGTGTAAACATTAAACGCGATGCTGTGCATGTGTGTGTGTGAGTGTGTGTATAAAGTGTACATATGAAAGAAAAAGCGCTCTATATATTACTCATATGTATCAAAAGGAACTTATAGCTTTGAATGCATTAAAAAGCAGCACACCTAAATTAAGTATACGCAATTTTCTTACATATATTAAACTATAATATATAAATTTTTTCACATGCACTTAAATTAAATATAAGCAACGCATAATTTAAAAAAATTTATATTTATGCTTGCATGAAGAAAAAAACTATTAAAAGCTTATTCAACTTATTTTCGTTGCACAAAAAAAAACTTAAACAAACAACAAAAAAACTTTTTCTTTAATAGGACATTTTGCACGCTTAAAGAAAACCTTTAAAGGTATTTCTTTAACATAAACAAATCTGTTTTCTGTGCTTGAAAACTTTACTCAAATGTTAATTAACAAAGTTTAGCAGTAAAAAAAGTTGTTCCCCTTAAGAAATTGCTGCTTAACTTAAATCGACCTTGACTCGATGTTGATAATGTTTTTTGTCGGAATCAAGTACTCGAAATCTTTATCTAAGTTATTCTCAGAGTTTATTTCAGTGTGTGTGTGCACTTTCACCAAAATAAAAACAAACACTTTAAAACTTACTTGAATTTGGACTTAACAAATTCAATAAAAAGGGTATTTTATTAAAAACAATTTGTTTTCGTTGGGTTTTGGAAAATGCTTTTCAGTAGGTTTTATGTTTGCAATGTTTTTTTTTTTGCCGTGCTGCGCGCGCTTTCGGTGGCTGTCGACACTCAACTGATTTGGTCAAATGTGCGCAGCCAGCGTCCAAAGGGGACCCGAGCACAGGCGGCGTATGAGTGATATTTGTGTGAAATGAGTGAGCTTTTTTTAATCTTTCTTGTGTGAGCGCCATTTCTCAAGAGCAAGGCTAAACAAAAAGGTTTCTTTTTAAACTAATTCTGCATAAAACTATTGAAGTCATCAATCATTCCAAAACATAAACTTCATTAACTGCCCTCTCTGGGAGAACTTAGCTAAGTTTCTTGGCCCGCAGGAAACCTGCGTATAAACATATATAATACTGTATATTTAAATGCGATGACTTCATTTTGACTAAAAAAAAAACACACACACAAATATTTATAAAAAAAAAAAAAAAAAAAAAAAAAAAAAAAAAAAAAAAAAAAAAAAAAAAAAAAAAAAAAAAAAAAAAAAAAAAAAAAACAAATACAAAAAAGTGACGCCAGTTGCCTTATCAACTGAGTTTCGTGTTTGTTTTGAGTGGAAACGTAGAGCCAAAAAAAAAAGCTCTCAGTTTGAGTGAGCTTTGTTGGGAGGGTGCCGCAGTCAATTTTAATGTTCGTGAAATAAACGACAAGAACAAAACAGAAAACGATGCGTGAAATTTGACAACAAACAAAACACAACAAGTGACTGAAGCAGTTAAATCAAATGGGGGCGGGGGCAGGGGGTGTGGCAGGGTCAACTAAAATGAGCTCATAGTCTTGGGAGGGGATGGGGAAAAGTTAGCTAATTGTATATGTTTTGTAATGCAAATGAGTTTTGTTGAGAGTTCTTTGAACTTTGCTTTGAGCGTGTGTAAGGAAAAGTTAATCAAACACCTAAAGCGTGTGTTTACTAAAACCGCTGTCTAAGCAAATGAAAGACTTTTCTTGGCCAACACAATGCAGCCCAAACCTTAGCTGGCCCATGATTTATGCCGCCTGTCACTCACCAATTTGGCCAGAATTGTGGCCAGCGGGCCGCGATGGCGTCATGCCAGAATATCAGAATATCAGCCAAGAGAATACGTGAAAATAAACTTGTTAGAACTGTTATCTGCCGAGCTGCCGAAACTTAAATACCCTTGCGGACATTTGGGCAGATTCTCGATATGTTCTGTGGCAACAAACACGCAATGGTCAATAAATCATATTTGGTATGTTTTTTGTGTGCTGAGCTTTAACTTTTGTCATAGAGTGTTCGATAATTGATAATATGTTGCTTAGCAAAATTTAATTGGTTAAGAAGAAAACTTTCTTTTCTATTTTATTTTATTTTTTTTCAAAATATCAATATATATTATTTAAACAGATTTACCTATGAGGCAGCTTTATCTACTTGTACAGTAAGGCAAAACAAAAATAATAATTATCAAATAATTATTAACATATTTTATACACTAAAGAATTTTTTTATATTTATTCTGTTAAGCATAAAATATACAGAAAAGAATATTTTCCTATTTTAAAACTATTTTTTTTTAGATTAAAAATATATTAATTGCAGCATAAAATAACAGAATTCAAACAAAGCTTCCTAAAGAAAGCCAAAAAAATTAAATATAGAATCTTAAAAATTACTCTTTTTATCCACAAAAAGCTTTCAATCTTTTTTTGCTATTTGTCACTGATTAAATATTTTTTAATGACAGCAATTAGTTAATTCTTGTCTGATAAAGTTACCTCAGATCTTACCATAAAGCTGCCAAATGTTATCAAATTTTTTTATATAGTTTTGTTTACCTACAAATACCTTTGGTTAAGTTATCAAATGAAAAAGATTGTAAATTATGTATAGTATATAAAAACGTTCTTTAAGAGTATTAAAAAGGGAATGTGTTTTAAAGCTACCTTAAATATCTTTCTTTAATACTTAAGCATTACGCTTTATTTTATAGACATAAAACTTGTATGCTTATTTTAAGTATACACATTTTTATAATATTTAATGAATGTATTTAAGGCTTAAATAAATTTCTTATAGTTTCTAACATATTTGGTACATATCTCCTGCCCAACTGAACATACCCCTTTGGTTAGGGCAAATCAAAACAAAGCAGAGCATAAGCCAAAAACCAGATTGAATCAAAGCACAAACTGGCTTCGCAAGAAGGTGTGTCCCAGGTGATAACTAATTAGCCCTTGGACCCAGGCCGGGAACCTAATGATGCACAAATCAGCAGGCGACAGCCCACGACAAAGTCAAATGGATTCCAGTTCCAGTTTGGAATTTGCTGAGCAAACAACTCGAGGGCAGGAATTTAAAGTGTGCTGGCCAACTGCCAACTGCCAACTGGCAACTGGACAATAAAGACCAGGCGACCACGGGCCAGGCTAACAAGATCATTAAGGTGGCCATTCTGGCAAATTATGGCGCTGCTCTGGATTGGTGCTTTGATTAAGAGCAAGTGTGTGGAGCGGAGTCTTAGTGTGTACATTAAAATGCACTTATCAGCTAGCTGGTAGCTGGCCACAGCGTCAAGGTTAGGACAAAGGGCTAAAAACTATATTTGGCCAACGCCTATCAATCCTAATCAGACACACAATCCCCAGTGCTTTGCGTGCCGATGCTTGGCTGCAGATAAGCTAAAAATAAACCAAATGCCGCTTGCCGGATTCCAATTTGGGATCGCATTCAGGCCTTGGCTGTGGCGCAAGCTCTGTACAAAAACATAAAAATACAGTAGGGGCCAAGTTTAAAAAAAAAAAAAAAAAAAAAAAAAAAAACAGGCAACGCGAGCCGCATCTTAAATCAGTTACTGCAGTTGCAACAGTTGCAGTTAAAGACGAACACTTGAATGAGCAGCGGCCACAGCGAGGCTGATGAACGAACAGATATCCTATATAGAAAAAAAATTATTAAAAAAATATGTTTTTTTTCCTTTCGTATATATGTAAAAAAAATTATTTTTGCTTTTCCCTTTATTATACAATTAGATAAAGCTGCATCAAATCTGTTAAAATAATAAATAAAAAATTATTTTCTTATTAAAATATTTTAAGATATATAAAATAAAAAAATAGTTTATCTGTGAAATCAGGTGTTAATTATTTTCTTATTAAAATATGAAATATTTCAAGACTATTTTTAATAAATATTAATAAATAATAATAATATTTTTTTTTGTGAAATCATGTGTAAATTATTTTCTTATTAAAATATAAATATGAAATATTTTATGACTCCTTTTAGAAAATAATAATATATATAAAAAATATATTAATAATAAAATATGACTGCTTTTAATAATAATTTAAATTTAATGACTGTTTTAAAAAAAAATTAAATAAAATATAAATCATTTTTCTCCGTAATCAGACGCAAATTATTCTCTTATTAATAAATAAAAATATATAAAAAAAAATTTAATAATAATATTATCTGCATTATCAGGAAATAATTTTTTTATTAAATTATGAGTATAAAATATTTTATGACAATTTTTACCTTTATATAAATAAAGTTCAGCTGTTGATTGTACATATGGTATCAACGACTTACCTGTCTGTCAGCCCAATGCCTCTTTCTGTTTACAGGGTATTACAATTGAATATCGCCTCACGCTGCCAGTCTTATAGAGAGAGAGAGAGGAAGAGCGCTCCTTCGGTTCGTGGTCGTGGCCTTGATCTCTTACAGCCGCAGAGCTCTGTGTCTTATTCCGCCCGCCGCCTGCGGCCAAAGTGATAAGAAACTGTTTGGACCCCAGCTTGGAGTCATTAAGCTGCAGCAACAGGCAGCAGGGCCTGGCCTGGCCTGGCCTGGCCACAATTAAGCCAAATTGACGCGTCAGTTGAGGCAGTTGCCGTTAACGATGACAACAACGATGCAAGTGGACAGCCAGCTCGTTAAGGCCCCAGCACAAGAACGAGAACGAGAACCTGCCGCAGAATGCAGCCAGCTATCGTATAAAAGGACGCGATTCTGGCTAGACAAATGCAGTAACAACTAACGCAGCGAGTGCCGCAGACGAAGACGAAGACGCAGCTCCAATTCCAAGATGAAATTCCTATTGCTTGCACTGATCGCCTCCAGTCTGGCTTTGGGCCATGGCCTGGCGCTTTACTCCGCCCAGCCGTATGTTTATACGGCGCAGGGCTCGGCGCTGGTGACGCCCACCCAGCAGCAGTTCCTCACCCAGGACGCACTCGGCCAGTACGCCTACGGCTATGCGGAGCCGCATTCCAGCAAGCAGGAGTCACGCAGCTTGGACGGCATCACACGCGGCACTTACAGCTATCGCGATGCGGCCGGCAAGCTTCAAACCGTGGACTATACCGCCGATGCGGCAGGCTTCCATGTGGCAGCCACCAACTTGCCGCAACAGTTGCGCGGACGCAGCGCCCAACAACAGCCAGCTGATTCCGTCGAAGTGGCCGCCGCCCGTCAATCCCATCTGGCGGCTCACGAGGCGGCTCGACTGCGTCTGGCGCAGGCTCAGCAGAAATCCGATCCTCAGCCAGCTGCGGAGCTGCCTCGTCCCGTTGCCGACACCGCCGAGGTGGCCGCCGCCAAGTCCATCCACCTGAAACGCGTCGCCTCCGAGCAGCTGCGCAACGAGCTCCTCGGCGCCCGATCCGCGCCCCGCGTCCTTTTGCCCGTGCGATCCGTTTACGGGTTCAGCGTTCCACGCTTCTACAGCTCCGGATTTTACTACTGAAAAATCTATTTATTTTTTTTTGTGTCATTTTTTTTTTCAGCTAATAAACATATTTGAGACTTATTTGTATTCGAATTTTATTTTATTTTATTTTATTTTATTTTATTTGTTTTTTTTTCAGTTAATAAACATATTTGAGACTTAGTTTGTATTTAATTTAATTTATTTTATTTTATTTTTTGTGTGCGTTTTTTTCAGTTAATAAACATATTTGAGACTTAGTTTTAATTCGGATTTTATTTTATTTTATTTTTTGTGTACTTTTTTTCAGCAAAATAAACATAAACATGTTAAGTTTGTTTTCGAATTTTATTTTAATTTTTGGGATATTTTTTTTAGGTAATAAACATATTTGAGACTTATTTTTATATTTGAATTTTATTATATTTTAGACTTAGTTTGTATTTGAAATTTATTTTATTTTATTTTATTTTTATAAGACACATAAGACATATAAGACATATAAGACATATAAGACATATAAGACATATAAGACATATAAGACATATAAGACATATAAGACATATAAGACAT
>SCDZ01000263.1:110000-131762 GCA_004143845.1 Drosophila lacertosa | reverse complement strand
ATAAGACATATAAGACATATAAGACATATAAGACATATAAGACATATAAGACATATAAGACATATAAGACATATAAGACATATAAGACATATATAAGACATATAAAACATATATATGACAAATATAAGACATCTATAAGACATATATAAGACATATATAAGACATATATAAGACATATATAAGACATATAAGACATATAAGACAAATATAAGACATATAAGACATATAAGACAAATATAAGACATATATAAGACATATATAAGACATATATAGGCACATAAATATATTCATATATAGTATATATATCTTAATAAATTAAAGAAGCAAACTTCCTTTAGTTACAAACAAACTAACTGATACCCCCCATTTGAGCTGTGTTTAATGAGTATATAACGTATTGAAAGCCGCACTTCATCATCTGTCAAGTTCGCTTAACTCGGATATAATACTTAAGCACAGGAATTCCTTCAGTCAATATCCGCAATGGATGAGCAAACTCGAAAGGATCTTCGGCAACATTTCATAAATGCTTGGCGAGTTTTGATTTCAATTAAATTTAATAGCGGCATAAACAACATATCAAAAAGGTAGCTAAACATATATATATATACATATATAAATGTGTGTTTGTGTTGGTGTTGTCCATGCCCCAGTTGGTTCCTTGACCTTAGGTATGGGTACATAAAACTGGCCTGATTAAGTTCTTGGACCCGTCTCTGACAGATGAAAACAAATTGCGGCTTTTGTGTACAAATTTATGCTCAACTTGTTGAAATCGACAAAATATTTATGTACAAACAAAGCAAGAGGAAGACCAAACAACAACAGCAACTGGCCAGCAAACAGGGAATATGAAAGTAAACTGGACGACCTTCCCGAAGAACGCACGAAATTGTAAATGCAATTTTTTTTTCCTGATTTTTTTTTTTTTTTTTTTGTATATTTTGGCAACTGGCCCAGCTGAGCCAAGGAGGAGTTGAAGTATAAAAAGCAGAATTGGCTTCGAGTGCCGCACAGAGTTCTCTAGAGCGAGTACTAGTCGACGACACTAGCAGCGCCAGAAAGGAAAATCAATCGAAAATCAATCGAAAATCAACGAAAATGCATTCAATCAATATTTGCCTTTATCTCGGTCTTGGCCTGCTTTTGGCGCCTTTGGCCAGCGGCGCAGGCTCGCTGGACTACGGCGCACCCCTGGCAGCGGACACCGTTAGCCAGTACCACAGCCAGGACGAGCATGGCCAATATGCCTATGGCTATACGGCTCCACTTTACTCCAAGCACGAGACGCGCACCGCGGACGGCGTCACCCACGGCTCCTATTCGTATCTGGATGCGCGCGGCGAGCGCCAGACGGTGGACTACAAGGCGGATGCGGCTGGGTTCCGGATCACCGCCAGCAGCTTGGCCCAGCGACCCAACGCGGAGACGCCCGAGGTGGCCGCGCTGCGTGCCCAGCATCTGGCCGCCCATGCGGCGGCCAAGCTGCGACTGGCAGAGGGCGCCGGTGCGGGCTTGATGGGCGTGCAGGATACGCCCGAGGTGGCCGCCGCCAAGGTGGCCTTCTTCAAGCGCTTCGCCGCGGAGCAGCTGCGCAACCGGCAGGCAACCACAAAGCTCGCCCCTCGCACGGTGCTCTCCCAACCACTCTATGTGTACCAACCCGCCAGTGGCTTCATTTACAAGTACAGCCCAAAGCCCGCCAGAGATTATCTGCCCATCGTGGCCTCAACTCTTTAAATCCTTTGTTCAGCAATAAATAATTCAAGTTGGCCCAAACGAGAAGAGTACCCAAAAAAGCTGACTGAAAAGTCTTTTATGGAATTCTTTTTAAATTTCTCATTAATATTTGTAGTTTATAGGGTCTTTACTTTATATTGTAAATAATTTTTTTTTTTATTTGGAAAGCCTTTAATTTTTCTGTTCTCATTTTTTAATTACTTATTTTTTTTTTAGTTGCCTCATTAGGTAACAGCATAAATAATCCAATATATAATAAATAAAAATAAAAAAAACTCAGCTTATAAAACATTCTGCAATAAACTCAGTTATCTGCCCATCGCGGCCTAATCCTCCAAGCGACATCTGTTTAAATCCTTTGTTCAGCAATAAACAATTCAAGTTGGCCCAAACGAGAAGAGTGCCCAAAAAAGCTGACTGAAAAGTCTCATATGGAATTATTTTTTTTGCATTAATATTTCTAGTTTATAGGTACTTTACTTTATATTGTAAATAATTTTTTTTTTTTATTTGGAAAGCATTTAATTATTCTCTTTTTTTAATTACTTATTTTTTTAAGTTGCCTCATTAGGCAAACATTTTCTTTGTTTAAGCTTTTTTTAATATAAAAATAAAAATTCAAATATTTAAAAAAAACTCGGCTTATAAAACATTCTGCAATAAACTCAGTTACCAATAGAAAAAAAATTGTTAGATTTTTACACTCATCAAAAAAAGCTTTCAGACTTTGTTTTAATTGTGTCTCTTCTTTATATTGGTAATTAAAATTGTTTAGACTTGGGCTTTACTGCAACTCTTAGATATGTCAGATAGTCTTGAAGTGTGCTCTATATACTATTTATATACATATAGGGATCATTAATACATTATATACGAATACTTAAGGGCTTTCTGTTGCCTTCTTTTGCCTAGTTAGATAGTCCAGAAACTTTCCTCCTTGATGAATTCCTGATCCTTCGGTGTGCTTAGCCTTTACCAGAGGCTTACTTTATATACTGATAAATAATATAATACTATAAAAATAATATTATATTCTGATCCTTATGACATAGATGTTACCTCCTTCTGCCCAAAAAAAAATAATGCAAATCTATCGCTAATTTTTTTTTTGCAGTTTCCATTCCAGGCTATCCAAAAACTTATTACTTGTTTGAATTGGAAAACTAAAATTGTCTCAAAAAGAATTTTAAATAATCATTAAACACCCCTAGCTTATCCCTATACACACCTAGACAAATACAGGGTATACAAACAAGGAGAGAACTAAGCACGTTCAAAATAAGAATGGGAAATCATCCTTAAAGGGCAAGCAAATGAACAGGGCAACAATCTTAAAGGACTAGTAAGGATTCTTCTACTCTTTCACACAATCCCCCCCCCATCCCCCCCTCCTCCACAAAAGTCATCGGATTAGGCACTATGGTGCACAGAATGCATTTATTACTTAAGCACTAAGTTCAACCGATTTCCAAGTCCACAAAGTCCATCAAATCTCGCTAGTTGCGCTTGCTCAGGATCAGGCTGCGACTGAGCGCCACAGGACGCACACTTCTCAGCACGGTGGGCGTGGTCACGCTGTACTTGGACTCCGGCGAGACGTACGAGTAATAGGCGCTAACAGGCACACGCAGCTCCTGGCCATCCTGGCGATCCAAACGCTCCTCCAGATCGCTCAGCTTTAGATAGCTGCTGGAACTGATGTCCGCCAGGGAGTAAACTGTGCGCAGACGCAGATCGTTGGCATCGCTCGTTAGCTGACGTGACTGTTCCCGTTCCCGTTCCCGTTCCTCCTCCCTCTGCTCCTTTTGCTGCTGCTCGACGCGTTCTTCGCTTTCCTTGGCGCTGCTTTCGTCAGCCTCGGGATTCTGGTCCTGCCGCTGTCGCTCCGCCAGCATGGAGCTCAGCTCGGCGCGCACGCGCTCCAGAATAGCCGCATCCTCATCACTCAGTGGCTGCTCATCCTTTGGCGCCACTCGCGTCTGCTCCGCTCGAGCCTGCTCCTGGGCGTCGCGTATGGCGCTGAGATGCGCCTGGCGGGCCTGCTGCACCTCGACGGTGTCGGTGACGGGCAGCGGCGGCTTCTGGTTGTCGACGGGCGCCTTCGGCTGATTGCTGGCCACCGCCTTGAAGCCCTGCAAACCGCCCGCCTCGTACTTGACGGTCTGCAGCTGCCCGTTGGCATCCACGTACGAGTAGAAGCCGCGCGAGGAGCCATCCCGGCTGGAGTACTCCGCCCGCGCGGCATTCTCGTCGCTGTAGCCGTACGAGTAGAAGGCGCGCGCCGTGTCCTGTTCCTGGTAGCCGCGTTGCACCACCGCCGGCTGGACGTTGGGTCGTGTGGTGGCCGCCGCAACGACGCTCCACAGTGCGCCGGTGGCTATGAACCAAATGAAGCAGTGCATCCTGAAGGCTGAAGGTGGTGTCGATTGGTTGCTGCTGCTGCTGCTGCTGGAACTGGAACTGATGCTGCAGACGGCACGCTTTGGTTATTTATACATGCCACATGTGGCATGGAAGCCTCGGTGGTAACCAAGTCTGCGCAATGACCTCCAAAACGCTCCGCAGATCGTCTTACAAAAACCACCAGCGAACCAGCAATGTGGCAATAACTGAACTTAATATTGATATTGATTGCACATGGATACGGATACGCCCCGTTGGCTGCCCCAAACGGTTGCGCAATTAGCCCACGCACTTGCAACGCCTCGTGGCGTGGGGCTTCACATTTTGTCAACCATTTACGAGTTCCGGTGCGAAACTTGAGTAAGGGCGAAAGACTTCAATTAAATCTAATCTGAAAGCGGAGAAAGCTTGCTTCAAGTCTCAATATGCTCTGCTGCACGTCGGCGAACAGAGTATGCAAATGTATTTTTAGCCCGCTATGATAAGAAATTCAGCTAATTAAAAGCGAGAGTTCAACATTAGTTGCTCATCAAATATTTATTTGATTTCTACTGACAAGAGCATGAGTGGAATTAAAAAGATTTTCAGATAATTCTCGAGTACTTTTTTTGTTTGTACAGAAAGTGAGAGTTTTTTTAAATGCAGATATTGAGAGATATTTTAGAGGCATCTTTATATATACATATATATATTTCCTCTTTAGTATGTAATTGCTTTTATACTGAAGTATTTTATATATTTATATATTCCTTCCCTCTATAGTATTTATTTGCTTACTAAAGTAATTAATATACATATTCCCTTTATAGTATTTATTTGCTTTTATACTGAAGTATTTAATAAATATGTGTATACTAGAGTATTTTATATCTATATATATTTTCTCTATAATATTTATTTATTTTTATTAAATTATTTTATATATGTATGTATATATTTCCTCCATGTTATTTATTTGATTTTATACTAAATTATTTTATATATATATATTTCTTCTCTCTATAGTATTTATTTACTTTTATACTAAATGATTTTATATATATATATATTCCTTCCCTCTATATTATTTATTTGCATTTATACTTAAGTATTTTATATATACATATATATATACTCCTTCCTCTATATTATTTATTTGCATTTATACTTAAGTATTTTATATATATATTTCTTCCCTCTATAATATAGAGGCTTTGTTTATATACTGAAGTATTTTTTATATGTATATATTCCCTCTATAGAATTTATTTACTTTTAAACTAAAGAATTTTATATATATTCCTTTTCTCTAAAGTATTTATTTGCTTCTATACTGAAGTATTTTCTATATGTATATATTCCCTCAATAGTATTTATTTACTTTTAAATTAAAGTATTTTATATACATATTCCCTCTATATTATTTATTTGCTTATTAACTTAGTGTCAAAAGCGCAGTTAATAAATATTTAAGTCTCAACTATTATTAATAAAAAATACACTTTGCATAATTCCAACTAACTGAGTTAGTTTAAACACTTGTTCCATAAACAAAATAAAGTACATAAAAACAAATTCAGACAAGTCTTTGAATAAATAAATTTTGCTGGTACAACAAAGTTTTGTTCTTCAGAAGTTAAAAACCCGTACTGAAATAATTCTTATATAAATAAAAAAAATGAATTTGAATGACCAATCAACTAGCAGTTACCCTGTAAAAAATAAAGCTAATTTGGAAGACCTTAGAAACTAAATACAGAGCAAACAAACAATTATTGTTTAATTAGAAAATTAAAAATTTAAACCATACTATATGCAAAAATACAGGGTATCTACGTTTGATTTCAATTCGTGCTGATTAACGGCGCAAGCGATCAACGACTCAAACGATCAGCGATCAGTTGAGAAACAAACGTCGAGCTGAGAACAAGCAACAAAATAAAAATAAAAAAATAAATAAAAAAACAACATTTAAAAATTTAAACTGTGCTAATTGAAAATGGATTTGGCTGCAAAGAATGTGGTTTACCTCGGCGGCTTCGGTGGAATTGGCCAAAGAGTGTGCGCCGAGCTGCTCGAGCGCCAACTGAAGGTGGCCAAAAACAAACGTTGCGTGTTTTAGCTCTCGATTTTAGCTGATCAGCTTTTGGTATTGCATATTTTTTGTTTTTAGGCGTTGGCCGTTTTCGATTTGACGCCAAATGAGAAACTCTTGACGGATTGGCAAAGCAAATATCCCAACACCGATATCTTCTACACGAAGCTGGACATCACCCACAAATCCCAGCTGGAGGCAGCCTACAAAGTGGCCGCGGATCGCCTGAAGCACTTCGACCTGGTCGTCAATGGAATGGGCCTGATGAACGATCGCCACATCGAGCTGACCATCCAAATCAATTTGGTGTGTTAGCAATTTTTCATTTACTAGAACCCTTAACCCTTAACATACTCCACATCCAGCTGGGCGTTATCAACAGCTCGCTGCTAGCGCTGGAGTACATGGACAAGTCCGGCAAGGGCCAGGGCGGACTCGTGGTGAACATCTCCTCGGTGGCCGGACTGCAGCCGACGGCAGCGATGGCCATTTACTCGGCGGCCAAGCACGGAGTAACGGCCTTCACCCGTGGCCTAGCGGTGAGTCCTCTTTGGTCATTCCTAAGACACAGTTATATTTATATTATATTTATAGGATCCCTCATATTATGCGCGCACTGGCGTCGGCTTTATCACCATTTGTCCCGGGTTTACGGACACGCCCCTGCTCGACAATATGCTCGATAAGACGACGTTTCTGTTTGAAACACCCATGAGACACATCATACCCAAGGTGAAGCGTCAGCCGGCGGAAATCTGTGCCAGCAATCTGGTCAAGGTCATCGAACAGGGCCAAAACGGCGGCGTTTGGATGCTTGACTTGGGTGAAATGAAACAGCTGGACATGCCCGTCATGTGGAAGCCTCAGCTTTAGGGAAAAGCTTAAAGAAAATCTCGCATTGGAAATCTTTCATTTGTTTTTTTTTTCTGTATATATAATCAATAATAAATATAGTAATGTTAATTTTTTATTAAATAAAAAGACTTGTTAATTGTGCTAACAAAGCGAAACTGTCCCCTTTTGAGAGCTCTCTCTTTCTCTCTCTCTTTGTATCTCTCTCTCGCTCTAATACATAATCAACCACAGAAAGTTGTTTACCATCAATTAAAACCACAAGAAACTAAGCTCAGATAACAAAAGTTTAAGCTCAGCTTTGTTTAATATTAAATAAATAATAATAGATGAAAAATTCGTTTAATAACTTTTATTGAGAATTCTCACACACATTTAATTTTTATTACGTTTTTGTTTTGTTTTTTTCGTCAATTTCTAATACATTTAATAATGAGTTTTCAAGAAAATTCAGCACACAAAAAATTAAGTACATACATTTAATTGAGTAGCTGTTGCCAAAAATTGTGAAAAAGACTGGCACTGGAACAGTTATAAACAGGACAAAGTATCTGTCAGATACAGATACAAGTGAGAAACGATATTTGTTGTTTTATGTATTTTGTGTGTTTATCGTTTTAAGTTGGGCTAAATATGCTTGTATGTGTGGCATAGTTGTGTGTAAACATTAGTAGTTAGTTAAGATTATTATAATAATAAGTACATATCTATGGAAATATAAAGACATTTGTTTGTTTTTTCCCATTAAACTGGGAGTAGTTCATATGTTAACTGTAAATTTCACATCATCACAATTTAAGAATCTCCAACTAATAACACAACATATTCTCATCGCTGAATATATATGTTTTAACATATATATTCAAATACGTTCGAGTGGACTTGATTTATTTTGTTTGATTCCTTCATTTATTCATTTAAATATTTTTATTTCATCTGGTTCTATTTAAGTAGAGCTGAGACCTATGCAGATTGTGCCAGAGACATGATAGAAGCATATTTGATTGCTTTGTTTGTGTTTTGTTTTTTTTTTTTTTGTAGTATTGTCCGAGCCTTAACGCATTTGATGCGTTCAGGATGGAAGAGTTGATGTGTCAGAGAAAAACTATTGTAAGTCACTTGGCCAAATTGAAAGAAGCGCCATTTTGCAGCTACTTATGAAGCACTTGAGTTGGTTATACATATACATATACATATACATATATATATATACTATTATTTTTCTATTACACAAAGAATGCGAGTAAACTATTGCCAAGTTCTTTTGTTTTATTTCTTTTGTATCCAGACATTTATAAGTACTATTCATATTCTTTTGTTTTTATGAACCTCACTAACCCTAGTCACAAGGAACAGAAGCGTCTATCAAATACGTAGGCATATCTATATACACATTTAAGTTTGTTAGTTTATACTATATATATATATATATATATATTTTTTTTTTTTATATTTTTATATTTTTATTTTTAGTTGAGAACTTGTCTCAGAACTTTATGTCGATTGTCCATAACTAGTTACTGTTTACTTAACCATAGTTAACTTCGGGTGGTTTTTCGTTTTTAAGGTTTCCTCTTTTGTTTTGTTATTTTGTGGGTGGTGGTATCATATATAAGTTTCTAGGTTTCGAGTAAATCGGCTCTGATATGTTGCGCACGTTCCGGATATACATATAAATACAAATATAATTAAGACAAAATATAAAAACTGAAAATTCAATTGAAAAAATTTATTGGCAAAATAAAATAAATAAAATTGTGTTTTTTTGTGGTGTGTTTTTTTTTCATTTTTTTGTTTGGGGCGGGGGTTAACAGAAATTAAAAAATTGCTTAAAAAATAACATTTAGTAATAATACAAAAAATACGTATAATTTATATATATATAATACATATAATATGTATATATAGTGTAGATATCGAAAATTTAGACGATTTGCGCTTGGAATCAAGTGTTACTTTATCCTCTGTCCAAGTCTAATATTATATATTTATAAGTATACAAAAGTCAACTCAACAACACAATTAGGAGAACCCATTGGGCTTAGACTAAAACTTCGCCACAATTCGCCACCACCAGCTGCCCCACCCCAACCGAGTGGTGTCTTAAGTACGCAAAAGGTGACTCGGATGGGTTTTGGTGGGTTTTTGGTGGATCGACGTGCAGCATCGTTTGTACAAACACTTAATGAGAGTGGCAAAAAAAATGAGTGGAACTTGAGATGAGGCTCGTACTACGAACGTTACAAATACATAATTACAAATCTCATTTGTTTTCACATTACATCGATCGATTTTTATCAGTTTTTCAGTAATTCTTTACTTAAGTATACATATTACATACATTATACATTATTTAATGCGTCAGTTTCTGAACAAATATAGGAAATACATACATAGGTACATATTGTTCTTCTTCTTCATCTTCTTCTTTATCTTCGTCCTGCACATACATACGATATCGTTTATAATAAAAATTAAATACATATGTATGTATTGCTTTCATTAACTAAACAGAAACAAAATCTGTGTCGCATTTTTTTTCATTTAATTTTTTTTTTTTTTTTTTCATTCCCATTGACAACTGAAAAAATTCAATTTACATAGGTTTAATTTTTAAGAGTTAAATTTTTTTAAATTTTTATCAACGTTTTAACAACACACTCATTTTCAATGAAGATCGCATATCAATCAGATCAAATTAGATCGGTTTTTTTTAAATATATATATATATATATATATATATATATACATATATATGTCGATTAGTTCGATCTCTTCTTTCTTTCTTTGCTCTAACATATATATATATATGTATATACATATATGTATGATAGTAGGTATGATAGGGTTTTTGACTTTTGCTTAAAATACATATATATATATATATATAAAAAAAACATTTTAGTTAGCATTAGAATCGAAGTCTTCAAGCAAAACGTGGGTTCATCTGATATTAATATATAATATTAATATATCAAATAAAATATATAAACGCATGTATTACATACGTAGTAGAGCGCGCGCATTGAACATGGTATATATATATACATATATATCAGTTATATATATATATATAGTAGTATATTGTAGGGTTATATATTTGTTGGCTGCATGTCGAATATGCCGAAGAGTCAACGACAGTTCAACAAGTACAACGTAAAGGGACGTGATTTTAATTTATTTTCAATAAATTTAATAATATAGTACAATAGTTAACAACATCGCACAATAGCGTTATTAAAATTTCTTTAAGAAATATAAACATTCATCCACATACATATATATAAATTATCAAACGTATGTGGGTCCCCCAAGGTGCGGGTCACACTTTATCCCCCAACTTTCTAGTACATATATATATGTTATATCTTTTTCACTTCTCTCTTTCCTTTTAGTGTATATATAAAAATAGCATTTCGTTTTGAAGTACACGGTTAGGCTAATAATTTAAAAAAAGTCTAAAAAAAAAAAAAGTAAACGTTACAAAAAACAACAAAGTAGAAAAAATTGTAAGAAACACACAAAATATTGTTGTTGTTGTTGTTGTGGTTGTTTAGCTTTCAATTGGAGCAGTTCTGTATATATATATATGCCCATTTAAAAATCACGAGCCGACCTCGAACTACATACATTATCAGCATTATGTAGCTGGGTCTTACAAATTACAGATGGTTTTAGCATTTTGGCATTCATTTCTAGTGCGAATTCTACTCAATACCGATCCTAAGTCGAGTGCTCTTCCAAATATCTAGGGGACCCCTCTACGTAATTCTTTTTAAATAAATTGTTTTTTGTTTGTTTTTTTTTTTTTTTTTTGTAACGGACATTGTGAACTTTTCCTGCAGATTGCTAATTTTCTTAATTTTTTTTTTCGTTTTGTTTTTGTTTTTGTCTGGCAGCAACTACCCAACACCTATGGAAATCATTTATTATTCATTTGACAGCAAATTTGAGTAGCTATTAAACTAGTTCTAATATTATTGTTGTGCTAAAAGATCGTGGCTAGTTTTAGACATCAAATATTTCTATATACTATGCACGAATCGATCAACTTTTGCTGCATTATTACATTGATCAAGTTTTTAAACCCAAACTAAAACATAACACGGACAAACTCGGTGAAACCGAGCGTTGATTTCAATATAGAACAATGAACATACATATATATATATGCGATATATATATACATATATATATAAAGAGCTTTTGACAACACTTTAAATAGACAATTACATAATTACATAATAAATCCTAATTTCCCCAACCCAAATTTTTTAATTTTTTTGTTTTCTTTCCTTCTTCTCTATATGCGCTTCGCGAATCGATCTAATAACGATCAATATAGAACTATTTGCTAGATTAGGTAGTCGAATTCTAGTAACCTAGAATTAGAAGCTGTGTGCGGTGTACAAACCTCTAAAATGTCCCCCAAGCGAGACATTCTTAAAATGATTGCATTATATTTCCACATCAATGTTAACCTGGCTTAATCCATTTTAATGCCGCTATCATCCGGATTCGAGCCGACCTCGACAATATCGACGAGCTTCTTTTCCAATTCGCTCATCATGCCGCTATCGATGACGCCCTCAATGCTATCCTCGGAGAGCAGCATTGGCTTTCTGTCCAGCTGGAGCTGCTGATGCTTCAGTCTTTCGTTGTGGGACGCCGCTTGATCGCCGCTGTTGTTGCTCCAATAATGGCTCGACGGACTCGACGCATTCGCGTTCAAATCGCTGTTCCAAATGAACACATCACGTCCAACGGAGTTCTGTGAAGAATTTCGTATTTAAATGGAAACTATTTTCGATTAAATTAAGAAAAACTAACTTGTTTGACATTGACGTTGGGATGATCATTGTGCTCCGGTTTGTAGGCGCCCTTTGGGTCAAATGCTGCATAGCTCAGCTCACCAACGTTTATGTTCTTATCGTTGCCTCCCTTCAGATCGTTCTCTATGTTCCAATTGATCCAGCTGGTCGTCGAGCGTTTGGGACAAATGGGACCATAGCGGCTGTGCATTGAGGAGCCGGTGGGCACATCAAAAGTTGACGCATCGTCATCCAATATGGAGTCGGAGCGCACAAAGTTAGCCCCATCTTTATTGGCATTGTTCCAGAATATCAATGAGCTGTTGTGATTGTGGTTGTTATGGTGGTTGCTGTTGTTGCCACTGTTGTTGTTGCTGCTGCTGCTGCTGCTGTTGTTGTTATTGTTGTTATTATTGTTGTTGTTGTTGCTACTGCTAAGCCTGAACAACGGCATCGCATCAGCATTCGCTGAACCATCACTCAACGGCTTGACCAGCTCCAGGTCAATATTAACATTACTCGGCGGTTTCTTTTCATAAAATGAGGTATCAGCTGTTGCGGGTAAAATCGTCGACATGCCTCGACTGTGATTCTTGCTGGACGGCGGCGCTAGCGGGCCCAACTGTTGCGGCATATATGTATGCTCCCAGGGATTGGCCGGATTACCGCCAGACGGATGGCCCAATTTCGTGACGGGCAACTCGTTGTTACCCTTGCTGGTAACCGCGGCCTCATTGCCAAAGTAGGACGAATGATAAACATCCGCTGGAAGCATGTTGCAGAAGCTCTTGTTGTGGTTGTGCATATTGTTGTTGCCGCTGTTATTGTTGTTGCTGCTATTGTTGTTGCTGTTGTAGTTCGGTGGGTTGCGTTGCGCCTGCGGCGGCTGAGACTGAGCCGACGAATTGACTGAATAATCGCGTGCCGCATTCCGTTGGTGTTCCGGCGGCGGGCCAAAGTTAAAGCGCTGCTCGTAACGTCCCGGCGGAGGTGGCGGCGGCACCAACAGCCCATTGAGTGCCGGGTGCTGCTGCTGCTGCTGTTGTTGTTGTTGTTGTTGCTGGCGTGCAAGGGGACTGTAGTGGGCATGCATCAGCGGCAGATGAACACCGCTGGGCGATAGATTGTGTCCTGCTGGTGGCAGATTGCAGTTGGGTTCGAGGAAGCCGCGATTGGGCGGTGGCGGTGGTTGCATATAGTGTATGGGCGATATGGGCATCATGGAACCGGGGTGTGGCGGCACTTCGCTGCCCAGCGGCAAGGTCTTTTTGCCGCCTTGCGGCATACTCGACATGACCATGGGCATCGGTGATTTGTTGGGCTTGCCGCGGTTGCGGGCACGATAGCGTTCCACCTCCTCCTGCGAGTGGGCGAATGTGCAGCTGGCGCCGCGCGGACAGACGCGTCGATGGTTGAGGTCGCGGCACAGACTGATCTTGTACTTGGTGTTGTTGTTGTTGGCGATGCCGCCGGCAAGACTGCTGTCCGGCGGCTTGCGTATGCCATGATGCTGCAAGAAGTGAACCAGGCCCATTACTGCATGCCGTACAGCGTCCAGCGCCTTGGAGACATCCTCCCAGGGTGCGGTCTCAACGCACGGATCAATGCTGGCCAAGTACTGCAGATGATTTTGCAGCGATTGCAGCTTGGCAGGATCGCTGGTGCGCTGCAGCGCAATTACCAGCTCCTGTACGGACTGCGCAAATGCGGACGGCGTCTGCAGCTTGTCGATGATGCTCTGCATGTGCGACTTGTGCGTTATGTCGCCGTACAGCAGCGAGGACCATTGTTCGGGCGCAATGCGCAGACCCGCCTCGGTAGCAATCTGGACAATCTGGGCATCGTGTTCGCGTCGCAGAGCATCGTATGTGCGAAACTCCTCCTTCAGCTGCATCAGCGACGAGTCCGCCTCGCGCTTGGACACCTTAAAGCAGCTGGCGCGATAGAGCAGCTGCACCACATGACCAATGCTTGTCTTGGAGGCTTGTGGGAAGTGCGGCTCCAGGCGCTGCACTACAAACATGACGAGTACCTTGCGGGAGAGCGCAGAGCCTTCTTCGAGAGCCAGCAGCACCAGCTTCAGCACTTCCTCCTGCATTGCGGGTCCCAGGAACTGGCAGCCACGTGTGCGCACAGCAGCCCAAAGATTTGAGCTGAGCTGCTGTGGATTTTGATGCTGGAGAATTAGTTCGGTGACGGTGCGTTCGCCGAGGGAGCGGGCAGCACGCAAGGCGCGTATGCGTCCCTCCTCCTCCATGAGCTGGCAGTTGACCAGTGTGACCAGCTTCCGTTGCATGGACCTGGTCAGCAGATTGCTGCTGTTCACATTCTGAAAGGATTTTAAATGCAAGGCCAGATCTTCGATGCACTTCTTGCCCAGTTTATAGCATTTTAGATGTTCGGTTTGTAGCTTGAGCACACTTGGTGCCAGTTCCGCCAGCTCCGCTTCCTTGCCGGGCAAACTGTTACCACCAACACCGGCAACAGCACCAGCACCAGCACCTCCACCTGCCCCACCAACATTGCCCACCAGCTGCAGCAGCGCATAGTTAATGGGCAAACTATCGATATTCGTGACAATAAGCGTCTAAATAAAGAGGGTGTTTATTAGGCGGATTTAAAGGGGAAGCTGCGGGAGGTGGACTCACCTGATCGTAGGGACATTGTCGATTGTAGAGTGTGGTCAAACAGGGCTTGCATATTGTGTGGCCGCAGCCGAGGCTGATCGGCACACGTTGGCTGGCTTCGAACTCATTGCAACAGATGGGACAGTTGAGAAAATCTGTCCATGAGGGCGCCTGAATCGGCATGCTACAATAGGCAGGAAAACATTCGATTTAATACACGCATAGCCGAGACTCGCTGTGTGTTTGTGTGCTCGTGTGTGAATGTTTATAGGTATATATGTATATTCATATATGTATGTATATAGGAAGAACGTTTCGTTTTTAACTTGTTTTATGATTACCGATACCGCACCGATACCGTTTCCGATACCCCAACAACGTCAGCTGGCGACAGCGCACACACGTACACAATATATCCACACTCATATAGATCTACACACATTCATATATGCTTGCGCTGCATTGGTATTTATACGTGCGTTCGTGTGTGTACGTGTGCTTGCCACATACCTATGTACGTACATAGATTTCTGCAGATGCGAGAATTTTAAATCCAAGCAACTTCCTGACCATCTTTTGCTTTGATTTATTCACACACACACAAACACTTGCAACACATACAAAAATATAAAGACTTCGTTAATAGCCCCTTGCGCATATAACTGGCTAATGGCACAATGGAGAGAAATTTGTACGTAGTTCAACGTCATCAGCTCGCCGTCTGCTTTCTTTTTCCTTCAAACAAAGACACTTTTTTGTTGCCCATTCCCTGCCCCCATCAACAGTCCTTGTCCCAACTTGGTGCTTCTACAAATATTCCATTTACATATACGCACGCACACACACACAAAACAGACGGTCCTTGAGCCTACCAGGAGTATATGCCCGAGCCCCCCGTAAAAAAAAATGACAAGACAAAACGACAAAACTGGAGGCCGTGTTACGTTTCACTTTTCACTTGATTGTGCACCTGTTTGCACGTGCAACGGCACCAAGCACTGTTGTGTTGTTAACTCACCTTCAAATTGCACATATTATTGCATTAAATTAAAGGTACGAAGTTTTTGTTAATTTTCATTTGGCGTTTTATAAAAATGGGGAATAGAACTGGAAAACTATCGATAATTATGTCATTCGATGCATATGTACAGTGGCAGCTCCAATTCAAGTATCGATAGTATCGAAAATCGATGCCAGCTGTCAGCTGTTATAGTAAAAATGTATATTATTCATAAGTGCAACAATTTGAACTGAGCTTAAAGATTTTTTTAATCGTTAAATTTTCTTTTATTATTGCATCATTATACAGTTGAACGTTTTTTGTATGCCTAGTGTGCGACCCTAATCATTTAGTTATTTAATAAATTTATTACCAAACTGATATCTTAAACCCCACTTATAGCCAAGAAAACCATAAAATAAATGTAGTTTGTAGCAAAAACTTGGAGATAAGGATTGCTGATTAAAACAATCAGGCCAATCCACGATTAAAAATTATTTGTATAGTATGTAAATAATTGTGAGATTATCAGCTTGGCTCATTGACTAAAGATTTCGTTAACAATTAACGAATTTTTCATATACAATTACAATTTAATGTGCGCTCTCTTTCGGAGTCTTTGCACCGTAGCTGGATCCTTTGCTGATTTGTGTCTTGTTTATTGCTGCGCCCATCAGCCAGTAAACTGCAAGACACATTGGATATGCATAATGAGTTTATATAAATTACTATATACCATATACTTACAGATGCCAAGCACAGAGAGAGCCGTTATCAGACCAACCCAATTCGCCGCCAGCAGAGATGTGATCAAATAATAGAAGATTAGGGACAATGAATAGGTCGCCCAGCCGGCAAAGTTGAGCAGACTGCTGAGACGTGGTCCATAGATTTTGAATGGCACCTCCTTGACGCCAGACGTCTCAAAGAAGCTGCCCGTCTCATGGAAGCTATCAATAATGCGATCCTTCTCCACAAAGAGCTTTTGCAGCCAATCGGCCGCCTCCTTCTCGCCCTCGGGCACCTGCTCCAGCGGAATGCGTCGCATTAGCATATAAGGTTCCACGCTCTTACCATTCAGCAGGGACAGCATTGTGGGCGGCACCTGCATTAAGAGATTTTTCTAGTGTAAAAGATAAACCTTAGAAAAGAGCTGAGTACAAACCTTCTCATCGCTTTTAAATGCCAAATTAATGTCGTAGATAACCGGGCAGATGCCACGCAGCGTCGGCATGCTAGCCGTGAATCCCTTTGTGCGCGGTATCAAATGATGCTTGAGCGGCACCATGCCGCGCTCCTGGGCGAACTTGACGGACGCTTCGTGTTTGCCCGGCGTGAAGCGTGTGCCCTCCGCGTTTAGCAGCAGCCACGTGGGATCCGGATAGGAGAAGACGATTTTCAGCTGCTTGGCAATGATCTCCTTGTCCTTGTCGTAGTCACGATTGAGAAACACGAACTCGGCTAGCCACCAGGCCCAGCCCATGCAAGGCACATATCGAATGGCCTTTTTCGCGTAAGCCTTGCAGTTGCCGAGGACACCGACCTTATCGCAGATCATCCAGCCGGCCAGCCAATCGATTTCGTACTTATGATTCATAATGAGCAGGACGTGCTCCTTGCCCGCGTAACGCTTCTCATCCTCGGCATCCATATAGACACGCATCTTGCAGCCCGCATACCAATCGGCAACAAAAACCAGCTCTGTCAAGGGTTAAGGATTGCAAGGATTAGTTGATCGCCTTTGAAACTGGGTAAGTACTTACGGCAGTAGAAGGAATAGCATAGATAGTACATCAATTTGCGGAACAGGAGTTTATTGAACGGCTTCAAGAAGATGTGCAGCAGCAGCTGGGCAAAATTGACGGTCAGGCCGCTCGTAAAGAACGTTATGGCAATGCATAGATGGATCAGTCTCAGTTTTTTCAGCTCCTCCAACGTAATCATCCTTGAAAACCTTGAATGTGTAAAACAAACGTTTATAATTATGCTACTATTATGGATTACGTAATCAAATAAAATGTATATATGTATATATATATACTTTGGGCAAAGGCACGATATACGATTTTATAGCTTGCGTTTAAAAAAGTATTTTAAACACACGCGTTGAACTTCTGAACGTAAATGTGAACAATCAAAGTTCTAATCAATTTTCCAGCTGTCGGCTATTAACAGAAGCCCGCTAAAACAGACCTTAACCACTTCAAGTGGCCATAGATTGCGCATTCAATAAGATATATGTTTGCCCTAATCAAAACCTTGGCCTTATCGCCGCGATTGAGATAGATAGAGAGAATGGCAGGCGGGCGAAAGAGCGAGAGAGAGAGAGCGAGAGAGAGATAAGGCTGGTCAAGACAGCAGCAAATGCAATTCGCATAAAGATTAATTTTATTATTGTGATTGTTGCCTTGTGAAACAGGCCAAAGTCCGTGCAGGTCATAAATGAATGTTGTGTGAGCTTCGTTTGTATCCACTTATTTTCGATATACATAGTATATTACGTGTAAGGCGATTTTTTTTTTTCGCAGCAACTAAAAATGTGCGAGGGTGTCCATGTATGTGTGTATGTGTACGCTTATGTGTACGTTTGTGTTGTTGTTGTTGTTTTTTTGCGAGCGAGTTTCATGCAACAATTATTATTAGTTACACTTCTGTAGACTAAATGGTTCACTGATCTTGCCTAATGTGCATAAAGTCATATAAGTATAAGTATCAATGTAGCTAGTTAACATTGTTGAACTTTATATATATGTATATATATACATTCAATGTATATATACAAATCGAACAGTTGTCTCTGGCACTTTGCACTAATTTGGTTCTTTTGTATATTTTGTAACTATTGCAACACAAATCACCTTTTTGGCAACGTTGTTTTCTTTTATTTTTTGTGCGTTAGTTGAATTGTTGTTTTGTTAATTATAGTTGTTTTCGTGTACTTAGCGCAGCATGGCAATCGATAACTTTTACAAACTCAACCGATAGCTGTCAATTAAGCAAACAGCTTTTAGTGTCGCCCTGGTTTATGCCTATTGCAGCCAACAGCTGACTAGCCAATTGGCGCCAATATTCAAAAGCTCATCAAAAGTGGCATAAGAACCCAATTCTTTTTGAATAATTACCATTTTTGTTATTGCGTTTATTTAACAGTAGCTTGCATAAGTTCAGGGTTCTGCTTTGTTGTTGTTAACTTTTAAAGTCTGCAATTATTGACTGTTTATTGGCAGACAACGTCGATAAGAACACTGGGCAGAAACTTTATCGCGCCGAGTGCTTCCAAATTTTTTGGGTTCTATTTCCTGCACAAAAATAGTACATTTACAATCGTTGTTAAATTTTATCTTATCAGCTTGACTCATTGACAAATTGTTTAACAGGTTAGCCTGAACTTAAATATGTCAGCAGTTTATGCCAAAGTCCAAGGCTTGTAAGGAATACGATAAGTACAATTCATCAGTTTGTTTGCTTTATTATCAAATCATTTATAAAATCGTTAAGTCGCTAAATACACAACTCAATGTGTGTACGTACGTATCTGCTAAGCACCCCTTAATTAATATACAAATCTTAAGAGGCGAACACGCCCTCTTCTCTCTGTTTGTGTGCGTTAATTTGTTTTCCCTCTCGCAATTGTTCAATGAAAATTAGTTTGCCTTCGATTTGACACCGTAACTGGAAGCTTTGCTGATCTTGGACATGTTGTTCGCCTTTTCCAGCAGCAGATAAACTAAAATTTTAAAGAGAGAGCATTTTAAAACGGGGAAATCAAATAGAGTAAAAGCGATTACGTACAGCCAAGGAAAATGCTCGAAATGGCGATTAGGCCAAACCAGTTAGCCCCCAACAGGGCTGAGACCAGGTAATAGAGGATTATCGAAATGGAGCAGCTGCCAATGATGATGAAGTTGAGCAGGCTGCAGAGACGCGGCTTGTGGGTGACGCAGGGCACCTCCTTGATGCCGGAGTTCTGGAAGAAGCTGCCCGTCTCGTGGAAGCTGTCAATAATGCGATCCTTTTCAATGTACAGCTTCTGGAGCCATTCGGCCGCCTCCTTCTCGTCCTCGGGCACCTGGTCGAGCGCAAATCTGCGCACATAGATATACGGCTCCACGGGCTGGCCGCTCAGTATGGAGTTCAGATTGACGGGCACCTTTGAGTCGCGCTTGAACACCAGATTGATGTCGTAGATGGCCGGACAGATGCCGCGCAGGGTGGGCAGGCTGGCGGTGAAGCCGCGCGTGCGCGGTATCAGATGATGCTTGAGCGGTGTCATGCCCTTCTCGTGGGCGAACTTGAGGGAGACCTCGTGCTTGGCCGCCGAGAAGCGTGTGCCCTCCGCGGTGAGCAGGACCCAAACGGGATCTGGATAGGAGTAGACCTGCTTTAGCTGCTTGGCAATGATCTCCTTGTCCTTGTCGAAGTCGCGATTGAGGAACACAAACTCGGCCATCCACCAGGCCCAGCCCAGCACGGGCATATACCGTATGGCCTTCTTGGCGAACGCTTTCGAGGTGCCCAGGATTTGCAGCTTGTCGAGCATCATCCAAGCGCAGAGCCAATCAATCTCGTACGAATGATTCATGATCATCAGACCGTGCTCCTTGCCGGCAAACTTCGCCAGGTCCTCGCTGTCCATGTAGAGACGCAACTTGCCACCTCCATACCATTCCGTCACGCAGATCAGCTCTGGAATATAAATGAAGGTGAAAATAAGGTCTATATATAAATTAGTTGAAGACTTACGCGAGTAGAGCGCATAGCAGGGATAATAGAGAAGTTTGCGGAAGAGCTTGGGATCGAAGGGCTTCACCAGGATCAGCAGCAGCAGCTGGACAATATTGCAGAGCAGGCCGCAGGAGAAGAACGAGATGGCAATAATCATGTGGCATATTGTGCTCTTCTTTAGTTCCTGCAGCGTGGCCATGTCGAAGCTGAAGATAAGACGCGCCGCATAAATCATACAAATATTTTAAATATACTTTAAATTATTTACGTAGAACGTAATCTGAGAACGTTACGTAAAGTAAACTTGCATAAAAGTTGATAATTAATAATTACAGCGAACGCTCGTTAGGCAAAATTAATTGGGTTGGAGATCGTTTCAAATTACGGACATGATTAAAGTTTATTTTATGAGTACAAATTTTGAAGTAAAAGTTTATGATGTTAAAAAATAGAAAATAGAAACTTTTTTTAAAACCGTAAAAAAAGCGTTAAATAATAATCAAATAAATTATAATCATACATATACATAAATTTATGGTTTTGATAAGCAAAAAAATAAATTGTTTTTACAATGAATGGCATACTTTTTTTAGTGCCGTTTTTGAAGGCAATTTTTTAAGATTTGTCTTATAGAGCTTTCACTGTATTATTTATCGTTAAATGATATTTGGGCTGACTTTGTTGAAAGTGCTTAAGTGCACTTGTGAACGACTTCGATCATAATGTGCATAATCATTGTATTTATGAGACAATATTTATCATTCATTAATTGCGCACTCACCTGTTCTATGCGGCGGGGTGCGGCGACAAAAGCAAAAGGCGACAATATTTGTTTAAAGCGAAGCGAATAACGGACTTCCTTGACTCGACGCGGCCAGCTGCTGTGGTCAACTGAGTGCCGAAAACAGTGCAAATAGTTTGTGCGGCTCCGAACATCGACAGTGCTGATATTAAAGTGATTATCAAACTAATCACCCTTTACCGTTATCAATAAAGCGAGAGAGCGAAGGCGCGAGAGACGGAGCCTTGGTTGGCGTGCGAGGCGGCTAGCCAAGATAGAGAAAATCAAACACGCTTCCCACATATTTATAGATGTGTGTGGATTTACGTGTGTGTGTGTGTGTGTGTTTCTACACGCGCATTTTTATGACCCACAAGGTGGCCATAGTTCATTAGAACGAATCTCAAGTCTATTACACGCTATTAATATCGATATCGGTGCTCACACACACACACAAACACTGCCAAAAAGTATGATTGTGTATGTGTGCTTGTGCATTGTTTATCACCATTTCTGATCTGCGACAAATTATCAGCGCGAAAATCTACTTAATATGTTAATGAGCCTTAGCATGTGTCTCTTGTTAAATAATATTGGCATATTTGTTAAATACGTTAATGTTGTTGTGATATGAATGCAAACATTCTATAAATAATTTGTATCATATGCGAATTGTTGTTATTTAAAAACGCGAGCTTTTCGGCGCTTTGCTCAACACTGATAATTAACCGATAGGCATTCAAATAGGT